>JAODAL010027229.1:0-55307 GCA_025379985.1 Phyllomedusa bahiana
CTGGAATTCTATGGTTTTGCTTACTCTAGCCTTCGCCATTATGCGTTCCTTTAGGGTAAAATCATTTATATAACATATGACATCTCTCGGGTTTGCCGAATTTGTCTTTGGTTTCAAAGCTCGATGTGCCCTGTCCATTATTATCTGGTGTAGGGAGACTCCCAAGCAAAGAATTGAATATGGCCGTGAGTTGTGAATGTAGATCTTCCGCTCCTTTAGCTTCTGGTAGCCCTCTCACTCTAATAATTATGGCGCCGACCTCTATTATCTAGGTCCTCTAGGTGGTCCCGGGGTGTGCTGTAACACTGAGGCCTGAGTGTTCACGAAGGAATGCATTTGGGAGATGTACCTTCTAGTGTCATCTTGTGTATCTTCTATGTCTTCCACTCTGGTGGCAATTGCTTTTAAATCTTGGTGTAGTAGTGAGACTTCAGATCTCCATAAATTTTTTCCAGGTCTTCAACCAGTGCTTTTTGTTCAGACCTAGTTGGGATGGAGTCAGGTATTCTCTCATGTCCATAGCAGTTGAGGTACGCTGGGTCTCAGTTTTGGATATTTTGAGCCAAGGATTCTGATGACAAATCGCCATGAGGCCTCTTGGGTGATGAGAGGGTGAGAAAGGAGGATTAGAATCTTCACGTTCCCCTTGGAGGTTCTGCCAGTGTGAAGCTGATGGTAGTGCCTCTGGGCCAGACTTCTTGGAACCAGGTGTTTTTGTATCCCCTCGGCATGGTGGAGGTTTTTCACTAACTGGGGAAAGTGGTGGTTCTAGTAGTCCTATTCTTATATACAGAAGCTCTGCGGTAAGCTGTGGATAGGAGACTCTGTGCTGTTAGTGTAGAAATTTTTTTAAGTTCGGGCCGGTGCGCTTTTTGTTTTGTTGTAGGGAAAGTGGAACCTTTCACCCAGCAGCGAGTCAGTTTGGGAGCCCTTATTGTCGGGGGTTTATAAGTTCCTGGGTGGTTTAATTGGGATCCAGCCTGAGAAGTTGTTATGAAGCTCAGGAGGCTTTTCTGGGACTGTAATTGAGAGTGAGGTTTCTATAGGGGTTTCCCCTGTATAGCAGGGAGCAGATTTAGGCTTCTCCGGGTCGGGAGATTTAGAATCTGTGAGTGCCTGGTGCCCCGTATTAGAGCAGTCTCTCTGCAGTGTTTCACAAGATGGCGGATTTTCCCGCGCTGCACCGCATGGAGGCGATGCCTGTAATGGCAGATTTGCCTTCTTATGGGGCCGTAAGAAGCGCCGCAGAGTGTGCTGATATTGTTGCTGTGCGCCCCGCTGGGTTTTGGGTCTCCTCTGGTCTTTCCGGATTCCCCCAGCCAGGGTGATTGTATTCACACTTTTGCCGCGGTGTCAGGCCTGATCTCCGCTTTCCGCTCCCTACTGGAGCCGGCGCTCCTGTCTCCCCAAGGGCAGTGTCTGGGGTGTCTCGCAGTCTGGGTGTCTCCGACTATCTCCTCAGAACCTGGAGGTCAGTCCGCCGTGGACTCTCTTGCCGCCTCCCAACTGCGCTGTAGCGGCCGCGATCCCGCTCCTCTCCTCCGGTGCCCGCAGTCACAGCCAGCCGAGCCGAGCACTTGCAGGTCAGTTTCCGGGGCTATAACCAGACGGAGACGGGCTCAGTCAGTCTCAGTTCGCTCCTCAGATGTCGCAGTACTATTGCAGGTAACTTCTGATTGCTTTCTGCTATGGATTAAGCGATTTAGCCCCGTTTATCTGCGATCCGGTTAGAGAGCCTCTCTGCTACGCATCCATCTTGGTCTGCACCCGGCCACGCCCCCCGATATTTTAAATTCTAATTCTAAATTTTGAAACCGCTTAAAAATCCAACTGTAATCCTGTACTGTGTAGACATGGCCTTATTGCTTTTTGACCTCTTATTACTCCTTTGTAATTATTGTTCCTACTTATATTTTGTATCTGCTGTGAATAACCTTTATGACTGCAACGAGGTGGCAAAGAAGAATCTGGATGCTGGCCTGAATGTAGCCATAGTCAAAATAAGCTGATATAGTTTTACCTCTGTTGTGTCCATGGTACTTATTCAGAATGACCTTTGGGATGTCACTTTAATTTAGTACGCATGACCAGAAGCCAGTAATGATCGGCCTTCACTGTTTTCCGGACTTGGTGCGTCGACTTCTGGTGGGCACACATATCAGGATGTAATGTGCGTGGTATCCGGAAAGTGTCGGGTACTGTTTTGTGATTAGAGCACAATGATATTGATCCTACTACATCATTGGTTATTGGCTGTGTTGCGCTATTATTGAATTGTGGAGATTAGACTATCCTTTGTCTTCCCTATGAGTGGAGGTCCCTGTGCCTTTGGTCCCTTGGTGCCATGTATTGATGGATTTTGCTGACAAGAAGGAGTTACTATGAGTATGTGTTGAGACATGTGCAGAAATATCTTCATCTATTTGTAAGTATTTGGGCTCCATCCTTATATTTATCTACCGTTGATGCTCCTCATCATTTCTGATTATATCGGTTGATCACTTATTGTTCTTGGGCTACTTTGGAACATTTTCATTCCACCTATATAATAAGTAGTCCTTTTATTGTTCTCTGATGAAGCCTCAACATTAGAGGGGGCAACGCATCAGAAGATTTATGATTTTTGGAATTTCTATGATAGTCTATAGTGAGTGGGCAACAATTTTGACTGTTCTGTGGGTATGGATATTTTGTATGAGTGAGGGATGACATTGTCTCAGCCCTGTGTTGTTGATGATCTATTTCTATATTTGTGATATCAATAGCATCTTTTTATCCTTGTCTTATTGTAGCCATTGTGTTATCTTATTGGCTAATTCTATTATTGTGAGGCTAGGGTAGTGAGTAGTAGGGCGGCATAGATAGGGCAAGGTTCTTAGGGTCGCTGTTATCGGGGTGAAATACATTTTGCGATAGGGAGGGAGTAGTTTAGCCTTGTAGGGGTAATATTAGAGATTGTTTAGGTTGTGTATTATGCTGTATTTTTGTGTCTATTAGTATTTCATCACTATTTAAAGTTTTGGGTGATCAGATAACACAAAAAGCTGTGATATTGCAGTCAAGTTAAACTCTGCTACATCTTATATATCAGCACCAGTAAGACAGGAAGTTTTTTACGATTTACATGGTCGACTCATATTACTTTGACCACCAACTAATATCCAGAATAACTTCCATGTGCAGTATGGACAGCAGCCAGATGGGCTGGAGTGACTCAATAAGGTTCTGGTAGGTTGTCCCAGTTATCCTCTCCTACAACTGCTGAATGGTGTGTGGGAGAGCATCTAAAGAATGAACATAGAATTAGGGTCAGGGTAGTACTTAGAAGTCTTAGTCATGCTCTTGCAACCAATATCAGACATTTCGAGTCATATGTTCTGTTGCATTGTCCTGTTAGATAATCATATCCACCCCAGGGAAAACAAAAGCATGTATGTCTGTTTTTGATTTGCAAGGATGTGTTCATGCCTAAATCAGTTTAGAGGGCCTTCCACATGGATGGCAGGCTCAGACAATGACAAAAAAAATTTCCCCAGACCATAATGCTGCCACAACCAACTCGTGTCCTTCCAGCAATAGTTGCAGGGCAATTGTTCTCTGATATTTTTCAATTCAGACATCAATGGCCACCCAAACAATAAAGAAGAAACATGGCTTATCAGAGAAGGCAATCCTTTGCCAATCAGCAGGGCTCCAATTCCAATTCTGTTGTGAAACTTGAAGCCTTTTCTGCTGATGCATCTTCATTGCAGAATACAGTGCTGTCCCATCTCTTTGGGGCTTTCCCAAAGCAGTAAGGGGTTTCCCAAGCTTTTTTTTTTAAACAAAACCTCTGGGAACGTTCTGAAATTAAAATTTTTTTTTGGGTGCTCCACTGTAACATGTCAGTCCCCGTCCAAACTTTTTGTACCCAAATTTCCCCCTTTTAAATCAATTGCCCCCATAAATTTTTTGTTTCAAATTTCAAAAATGGTGCCATTCTAAACCCCTCATCATGCAAAAAAATTAACAAACGCAAAAATTTCTTTAAATAAATAACCCCCCTTGTCCTGAAAGCCATTAATTATTTTATTTTGCAACTCTGATAAATAGCTCCTTTTTCCGGGGCCCTAAAACCCAGAAAACTCAAAGGGCCTGGGTGTTAAAAAATTCGGAGCTTGGGGGGCCCCCCCACCGGGCCCGACACCCATCTTTTTGGGAAAAATCTTTTTAAACAACAGGTTTTCCCCACTTGACGTGATGGATGTCTGCATTGGGAGCGTGCTGCAGAAAATTACTATTTAAAGGAATTGTCCCCAAAAGAAAAAAAAATTTATTTCAAATGGGGCCAAAGAAAAACAATTTATACGCCCCAAAAAGTTTGTTCCCCTTCTTGCTCCCCCCCCCCCCAAAATTTAAAAAAAAAATTGTGGGGTGAACAGGAAAAAAATGCAATTTTTGCCTTTTGTTTAATGATTTTGTTGTTTTTTGGAAATTTTGGCCCGAAAGTTTTTTTGACTTATCTATATTCTGGGGGGTCGGGGAAAGTATAAAACGGGGCAATATCCCCTACCCATATAGTGATTAATATCACCAAAAACGTTACTGGGCCAAACCAAAAACCCCAAATCAATAATACCAGTAACCAAAAAATAAAACAAAACCAAAGAATCCCCAAAATGCCACTACCCCTATAGTTTACAATGCCCCCTTTTACTGTTACTGAGGGAAAATCAAAACTAATCACTCATACCAAAAAACCAACAATATACAAGGACCAAAGAATAACCCCCTCTATCATTACCATAAAATGACCCCAATACCCCTATACTGGGTTTCTAGAAAACCGTATACCCCCAAAAAAACCAATAAAACGAATAACAACAATATAAAAAAGGGCCAAATAATACTGCCATGCCCCCCAAAACCCCCCTTTTCACCACCAAAAAGAGGGCTTAAAAATTTTTAAAAACCCTTGTTTCTTTACTGAAAAAAAAAACCCCTTACAACAAAACCAAAAATTAAAAAAATAAAACAAATACCATATAAAGGGTAAAATAGAGGCTCTGCAGAATCTAAGTTATTACAGGCAGTAACATTTATTTAAATCAAAAGGTGCCCATCTTTTTTTTTATGAAAGGTTTTCCTTTTTTTTTTTTCTTCATCCAGTCCAGGCCGCCAGAAAGTCTTCTTTTTCCCTCCCCCCAAATCGTCCCTGCAAATTTACCACACAAACAGTTAAAACCAAAAAGTAAAGTTCCCCCAGCCAACTATGGGGGTCTCAAAATTTGGTAGGGGGAAACAACACTCCAAAATAAGTAGAAAAAAGAAACCCCCTAGGGTTTTGATAGGCCCGAAGGAAAGCACCTTTTTTTAGGGGAGCTTAGACCTTAAAAATTTGATAAGTAAAAGAAAACTTCCTATTAAATTTTTACAGTCCCCCCTTATTTTTAGGGCCACCCCTTCTAAATAGGGGGGGGCAGGGAATAGGGCCAAATTAGGGCAGGCGAATGGGGCCATTTAGGGAAGGCAATTAGGGGCCCGAAGGGGCGACAGTTAGGGGCCCCCTTAGTGGGAGGTTTTTAGAAACGCTTAGTGCAAAGGGAGTTTAAAACCACAAAAATTTCAGATAGGGGTTTGCGCCACTAGTTTTTGGCAAAATAAAAAACCTCCATTATAGGGAAAAAGGGAGGTAAAAAATGGGCCCCCAATAAAATAGATAGGAAAGGGAATTAAAGTTCCCCAGGCCCTATAAACTTTGGCGGTTTAAAAGGGCCCCCATAAAATAGCTAGGTAGGTTTATGGCCCCCAGCATAAAATTTCTAAAACAGTAAATGTTTCCCCCAATACATAGCTAGCAGTTCTAAGGGGGTCCCAATAAAAAAGCTACAGCTAATAGGGACCCCCCTAATACTAGACAGGTAATAAGGGAAAAAAGATGGCGGAAACGATTTCTAACAAAGGGGAATTTCCCTTTAGAATTTCAGAAAACTTCAAATTTTGAACAAAATCCCCCGTTTGGGGTGAATTCATTACCCCCCCCTGAAATGTACAGCCCCTGGAAAACAAAGGGCGCTCCAAAATAAAGATAAAATAAAAATAAAAATAATAAAATTTACCGGGAACGAAAGCTGTTTTTAAATTGATAAAATGGGGTGGGGAGCACAAAGCGTTACAGGGCAAAGAAGTTTTGGGGAAGAAAAGTACCTAAAATGACAAAATTTCCCGAAAAGAAGACCAATCAAAGGGCTGCGGGATTCTTAACATCAACCCCCACTATATAAATTCCCCGGGGACGACGCGGCATTCACCCCTGCTCCTCGTGCCGTATTGTAGGTGCCCGTGCAGCCCCAAAAAAGTATTTAAAAAGGGTTTTCCAAAACAAAAAAAAAGACCTTTTTAAAAAAGGCGATTTTTGGGGGGGTTTACCACAGCTTTTCTCACAGACTGCTTTCTCTTACGTTCTAATTTTGATTTTTTGGGGGGATTAATTGAAAATCCAGGTGCGTCCCCCAATTTTACTGCCCCAAAACATTTTTAAAAGGGATCCCTCAAGGTTTTTGAGCACAAGGGCGATCCAAAGGGTTTTCTAAGCCTGTTCGGGTTTTATTCAGTTTAAAAGAAACAGTGTTTTTTACAATCCCCCCAAAAACCACTTTAAATTTTTTGGGTGCTCATTTCTTTTGGCAATTTAGATCCAAGGGGTTTTAAATTTTTAAACTTTTTTTGCTGTTGGGGGTACTAAAAGAAAATAATTTTTTTTCAACGGCAAAAAGAAAAATTTGCCTTAAAACAAAAAATCAGATCCGAAGGTTTTAAATTTAAATTTTTTTTTCTGGGGAGTGGTCCGTAAAATACACGCTTTTAAAAACCTAAAATAGCTGGAATTTTTGGGAGCTCTTTCTTTTGCGCAATTTAAAATCCAAGGGTTTAAAAAAGCGTTTTT
Source organism: Phyllomedusa bahiana (assembly GCA_025379985.1). Lineage (NCBI taxonomy): Eukaryota > Metazoa > Chordata > Amphibia > Anura > Hylidae > Phyllomedusa > Phyllomedusa bahiana. Next base: position 6,926 of record JAODAL010027229.1, read on the forward strand.
TCTCTGTTTGTAAAACAAAAAAAAGAAAAAAGTGGTTTTTTTAAGCCCAAAAAAAAAAATTTTTTTCCTGTAGCATAATTATATCCGAAGGGTTAAAAACCTTTTTGCGCTTTTTCTATTTTATAAAATACACAAAGTTTTTTAAAAAGGCACATACAAATAAAATTTTTCCTGCCCATTTTTTTGGAGTGGGGAATTACCCAAGGGTTCCCCAAGCTTTTTAAATTGGTTTATTTTGGATCAAAAAACAGGGGGTTTTTTTTATCATATACAGATATCTTCATTAAACGAGTCTTAAATTTTTTTAAAAACAGTATGTCCCGACACAGAGGTGGGCAGGCTCTTTACAATTTCGAGTGCAGTGGCACAAAAAAATTCCGGAGCAAAACACAGGTCCCCAGCACAAAAAAGCAAAAATTGCAACAAGGGGGGACTTTTGAGGCCAGAAAATGCCGGATTAAGCGGCCCATTTTTTTGTCAAGGGAACCCCAAAGGGTTTTTTGATTGGTTTTAGAAGGTTTATCAAATTCATCCCAATGACATCTTTTAAAACCCTAGGGCCCAAAATCGTGGGGGTTTTTAGAAAACAAAATTTTTAGTTTGGCCCTGGCCCGGGGAACAGGGCAACCCCCCCTCAAAAACCCGTCCTCAACCCGCATCTTTCCCTTCAAATCCCTCGACAGAGAACAAATTAAAGTGGGCGGGGTCAAGGGGCCACTATACCCGTGAAAGGAAAAAACAATTTGAGGACAGGGGTAGCAGCTACTTGCAACGAAGAGGGGGGCGAAAATCCCCTGCTTCTTGGGAGTATTTTATGTGGAGTGTGGCAAGGGGTGGGGTTTTTTTTTGGCCCCAAAACCCTTTACCCCTCAACCAAGACCATTGAGAAAACAACTTGACATAAAAAAACTCCAAAAAATAAACGTGGTGGTTTGAATCCCGTTTTTTGCGTTAAAAACCATTTGTTCAAATTCAAGGGGAAAGGAACTTGAACTGAAGGGGAAAATAACACTGTTTTAAAGTTTTTTGGTGCCCTTTTTTTATTCTGTCCCTTGTTTTATTGAAATCAGTAAAAAAAGAAACAAAGGCCAAATGCTGACAAACTGGGTTTGGGTGAACTTCCTTCAGCAAGAAGAATGTGAATCTTATTTCCAACTTCTGGGGGGCCCTCCCCGTTAAACCGTTTTTAAAAAAATTACACCACACAGATTTAAATAGTTTTAAAAAATCAAGTTGGGAAAAACGTTCATTTGTTCATGAACAGAAATAAAAATGGAATTTAAAGGGAAAAATTTTGCTGAAATTTTTATCCAGGGGTTTCCCGATTTTTTAAAGCTGTGGAAAACCTTTACTGCATTTTTTTAAATTTAAAAAAGGGTCCTCCAAACAACCCCCCCCCAAGACTAAAAAAAAATAAATAAAAAAAAAAATTAAAAATATTAATAATAATAATTTTTAGAGCCTATAGAGAAAGAGTTTCCTTCAGCCTCGTCTGTCATATCCGTGTACCGTACCTCTTGCCTCCATCCATTGACCACGATCCTTGCCGGCTGTCATGACCTTACCATTGTCCCTAACTCCAAATTTGCCTTACGATTTTGTACCTCGCTACACCTTGGCTGCCTCCAAAAGCAAGTCACGCCAGGGACAGCGACCTGGTAGACTCCCACCGCAGCAAGTCCATCCCGCTTTGTGGTGGGCTCTGGTGAAAACCGGGACCTACTTAGACCCCGCTCCCTGGCGTGGCTATTGCCATCGCTTGCAGTGGTCCAGTGGATCCACTACCGCTGTCCGTGACAACATGAAGCAGTGGAATGACGTTATTCATCACGTAGTTGTCATGGACGTCCCTGCGACCCTCGTCCCGGGTCGCGAGCGCGTCCGTGCCCCGCTGCTGAGCGGTGCTGCGTCCCGCACCTGGTGCCCAGCATCACTTACCCGGCCACGCTCCTGCTCCGGCTACCTCTGTCCCTCGGCGCACGCGGTCTCGCTCCCTAGGGCACGCGCCGGCAGTGTTGAATTTAGAGGGCCAGCGTACCGGTAATTGGCTATTGCTGGTCACTGCCCCTATTTAAGCCTGCCTCTTCCTAGTCACCTCGCCAGATATTTAGTGCCCATAGCCTATAGAGAAAGCGTTCCTGTTGCCTTGTCCTTATTACCGTGTACTGTACCTTCTCGCCTACGTTTCTGACCACGAATCTCTGCCGCCTGCCCTGACCTTCCTGCCTGTCCTCGACTACGAGCCTGCTTGACGTGTTTGTACCTCGCCTACCTTTGGCCGCCACCGCAAGTAAGTTCCGCCAGTGGAAGCATCCTAGTAGACTCCCGCTGCAGCAAGTCCATCCCGCTTTGCGGCGGGCTCTGGTGAAAACCGGGACCTACTTAGATTCCGCTCCCTGGTGTGGGCTTCCACCATCACTTACGGTGGTCCAGCGGATCCACCACCGCAGACCGTTACACTAAGATGCGCCCATGGATCCCACCAAGGTGCCACTGCCTAGTGTGGCGGACCTAACGACCATTGTTGCCCAGCAGTCACAGCAACTGGGTCAACAGGCGAAGCAACTGAACCAGTTGTCCACTCTGATGCAGCAGCTCATCACCGCCCAGCAGCAACCTCCGCCGCCTCCCGTGGTTGTTCCAGCTTCGGCGGTTCCTATGGCCCCGTTGGGCCTCAAGCTCCGGCTGTCGCTCCCGTTTAAGCTCGACGGAGACCCGAAACTGTGCAGGGGATTCGTCACCCAATGTTCGATGCACGTGGAGCTGATGGCCGACCAGTTCCTGTCCGAACGCTCAAAGGTGGCATTCATGGTTAGCCTGCTTTCCGGTAAGGCCCTGGCATGGGCCACACCTCTGTGGGACAGGAACGATCCGGTAATGGCATATCTACAGTCCTTCCTCAAGGAATTCCGCAACGTGTTTGAGGAACCAGCACGTGCATCCTCCGCCGAGACAGCCCTCCTAACCCTGTGCCAGGGGGATTCGTCCGTAGGAGACTACGCGGTTGCATTCCGCACCCTTTGCTTCGAAAAAAAAATTGGAACGAGGCCGCCCTGTGCGCCACCTTTAAGAAGGGGCTCTCAAGCCGAGTTAAGGATGTGTTGGCCGCGAGAGACATCCCATCTTCTTGATCTGGTTGGCCACCTGCATTGACGTGCGCTTCACCGAAAGGGAAGGCGAGCTTCAGCAAGAGTGTGAGTTAGCCTGTCCTCGCCGGTTCCCACACCTGGGTGTTCCAGGGGCCTCCTGTGCAACCGTCACCAACCCCCACTGAGGAGCCCATGCAGATTGATCGGGCTCCCCCTCACAGAGCAGGATTGGCCCAGAGTCGGCAAAAGAATCTGTGCCTCTACTGTGGCAGCCCAGAGCACTTCCGGGGGAATTGTCCCCAACGTCCCAAGCATGCAGGAAACTTCTGCACCTAGGTTCTGTGGGAAAAGGCTTTCCCCTAGGTGCTTTTTCCCCCCCACCCCACCCAAACCCCCGCCTGATAAATCCCGGGGTAAAAAGGTCGGGACAAAATTGGACTAAAGTTTAAAGTCCCGGGTTACGGCTGGGGTCATGTAAACTTTTTAACCGGTCTCTAGTGATACAGAAATTTTCCCCCCTGGACCCCCTTTAAAAAGCTGCTGGTGATTTCTTGGTCAGCGGGGAGCTGCTTAGCACACCATAAAATTTTATCAAAAAACCCACTTTCCCCCAAAATTGGGGGGCCCGGGCTGGGACGGGCCCCCGGGGGGGCCCGGGGGGAACCCCCCGGTTGGCCCCCCCGTCCGCTGGGGCCCCGTAGGCAGTCCCTTTTCGACCCCGAGCCCAAAAGGCCCCCGGGTAGGGGGGAAACCTAATGTCCCCGACTAGGGGTTTGCGCTGTTTTAGGGGGCGCAGCCCGCTAGCGGGGCCCTTTCCCTGTTTCCCCTGGCGGGTAAGGCGATAGGCCTTCAGCCTGCCCAGGCGCCTGGGCCCTTTTCCTGGGGGCCCAGGGTAAAGGGCCCTTTGGGGTTTTTGGGCTTTTTTTTTTTTTGTTTTTTTTTTAACTGGTTTAAAGGGGGGGCCCTGGCAAACAAAGGGGGGGGGGGCCCCTGGTTTACAAGGGGGTCCCTGACTAAAAGGGGGGCCCCCTGAAAAAAGGGGGGGGGGTCCTTGGCTAAAAAGGGGGGGGTGACTAAAAGGGGGGGCCCCTGGTAAAAGGGGGGGGCCCCCCGGGGAATACAGGGGGTGCCCTGGGGACTACAAGGGGGGCTCTGACTAAAAAGGGGCCCCCTTACACCAAAAGGGGGGGCCCATGGCTACCTGGGGGGGGCCCCTGGCAAACCTAAAGGGTCCCCCTTGACTTAAAGGGGGCCCCTGACTAGGGGGGGCCCCAGGGCTACCAAAAAGGGGGGCCCCTGGTTTAACCAAAAAGGGTGCCCGGGCTACAAGGGGTTCCCTGGCTAAAGAGGGGGGTCCTGATTTTCGGGGGGGTCCTGGCTAAAAAGGGGGGGGCCCCTGGTTAGGGGGGGTCCCTGGCTACAAGGGGGGGTTTCTGACCCCAGGGGCCCTTTGGCTACAAGGGGGTCCTGGCTTTTAAGGGGGGCCCCAACTACAAGGGCCCCCTGGCTCCCTGGGGGGGCCCTGGCTACCTACGGGGGGCCCCTTGACTACAAGGGGGGCCCTGGTTCCTAAAAAAAAAGGGGGCCCCTTTCCCTAAAAAAGGGGGGTCCCTGGCTACAAGGGGGGGCCCCTGGCTAAAAAGGGGGCCCCGGGCTACAAGGGGGGCCTGGCTGAAAAAGGGGGCCCTGACTGCAAAAGGGGCCCTAAATTTACAAGGGCCCGGGATCCCTGGGGGTTTTCCCCGGCTACCTAAGGGGGCCCCTTGACTAAAAACGGGGGGCCCGGGTTAAAAGGGGGGCCCGGAGTCAAAGGGGGGGCCCCGGGCAAAAAGGGGGGGGGGAACTGGCTAAAAAGGGGGGGCACGGGCTAAAAGGGGGGGGCCCTGATTTAAAAAAGGGGCCCTGAGTACAAAAGGGGGCCCTGACTACAAGGGGGCCCCGACTAAAAAAGGGTCCCCCTGCTAAAAGGGGGGGCCCAGGGCCCTCCCTAAAGGGGGGCCCGGCTACCAAAAGGGGGTGCCCTGGCAAACCCCAAGGGTTTCCCCCCTGACTAAAAAGGGGGCCCCAATGGAAACCAAAAGGGGGGCCCCTGGTACCAAAAGGGGGGGGCCCTTGCAAACCAAAAGGGGGGCCCCAACTACAAGGGGGGCCCTGTTACGGGGGGGGCCCCTGGTTTACCTAAAGGGGGCCCGATTTAAATACAGGGGGGGCCCTGGCTACAAGGGGGGCCCGGGCCCTACAAAAAAAGGCCCATTTTTTAAAAAAGGGGGCCCCTTGACTACAAGGGTCCCTGACTACAAGTGGTCCCCTAAAGGGGGGCCCTGGCTACCTACGGGGGCCCTGGCTAAAAAGGGGGGGCCCGGCTTCCAAAAAGGGGGGCCCGACAAAAGGGGGGCATGGCTCCAAAGGGGGGGCCCTGGCTAAAAGGGGGGCCCTGATTTCCTACAGGGGGGGCCCTAAAAAAACCCCAAAGGGGGGGGCCCCCTTTGGACTAAAAGGGGGGCCCTAAAATCCCAAAAAGGGGGACCCCTTTTACTACCTACAGGGGGCCCCCTGACTAAAAAGGGGGGCCCCCCCCCCCCCCGGGCCTCCCCTAAATTTCAAAAGGGAACCCAAAATACCTACACAGTGCCAGAGGGGGGGGGGGGAATTACCTGCACAAAGCAAAAAAGGGGGCCCCCCTAATTTCCTGTATACAAACCAAAAGGGGAACCCCTAACCCCCCTGAAAACTACCAAAAAGGAGGCCTTAACTCCCTTTTTTTAAACTTCTTGGGAACCCTAATTTCCTGAAATTATCCCAAAAAAGGGGGGTCCCAAACTGTTTGGGGCACCCTATAAAAAAGGGGGGACCCTAACTACCTTTCGCTTACCTAACTGGGAGGAAACCCCCACCTAAAGACTGGGGCCCTTTCCTATTTGCCTACCCACCTAGGGGCTTGTCTACCTACCCGTTAATATAATTGAGAGGGCAGCACCCAAGGGTTTTAGCTTAAAACTTCCGGGGGTTTGCCCTCCCCTCCACCCTCCAACCCCTTTTGGATACTAGGCCCCTAAATTATGGCTTGTACCCGCCCCTCCCACCCCGGGAAGTTTTTTACAGAGGTTTTGGGGAAAAGATAGAGGGCTGGAAAATTGGGTTCTTTGTTTTTTGTGTGTAATTTCCCGCAGGGGTGAGTTGGGGCCGGACAAGTTATTTATGGCGGTGTGGAACGGGTTCAGAAGGGAAAGGGGAAAAAGAAGGATCTTTTAAAAAAGAGAACAACTAACGAAATGAAAATCTCTGGTGAGTCCCTGATTTCAGGGGGTTATTTTACTTTTTTACGGGGTCAAAGGGGTTTATTTACAAAAATGTGATGTGAACCCGAGCTGGGGGCTGGACCCCTATAGGGGGGTTTGTGGTTATTCCTGAGGGTTTTCTGAACCCCCAAGGGGGTCCCCTAAAGGTGGTGTTGTAGGTTTTTCCTTAGGGTGACCCCCTCTTTTTAAATGTGCAGGGTAATTTTAAAGCGGTTCCATCACTCCTGGGAAGTGGGAAATTGAATGGACTCCTTGCAAAGTAACATGTTTTAGTGTAGGAACTCACCTGCTTTGGGGGAAAAACCCTTTACGTTTTTTTGGGGGTGAGCTTTTAAAATCTTTTTATCAAAAAATGTAAAAATAAAGTCCCAGGTTTTTTTTTATTTTCCTTTTTTTTAAAACATTTCCAAATTTTTTTCCCCAAAATAACCCTTTGGTTTTTTTTTAGTCTTTAGTGTTCCACTTTATTTGTATTAGGGTGTTTTTAAACCCAGCTTATGTCTGGGCCTCTATTTTGGGGCTCTTTTATGTGGTGGGTTGGGAGGTTAAAACCCGAGCTGGTGTTGACCCCTATGTGGTTTTCTATATGGTGGTGTTTTAGGTTTTTACCTGAGCTGGGGTTGACCTTTTTATGGGCTCTATACTTTGGGGTTGTAGGTTATACCTGAGCTGGGGTTTTGAAACCCTTATTGGGCTAATGGGGTGTTGTAGGTTATATTGGCGCCGGTAAAGCCCGGTCATATGTCCCCCATTGACCCCGGGGAAGGGGTTACCCCTTATTCCCTTTTTGCTTGGGGTTTATTTTAGAAGGTGGGGAGGGGCGGGGACCAAGGGAAATGGGGGGATATTGTATGTGGGTGGAGGGGGGGTATTTATTTGGGGGGAGGGGGGAAATTTTATTGGGTGGAGGGGGGAAATTTTAATTGGGGGGAGGGGGTATTGATTTTGGTTTTGGGGGGGGATATTGTATTGGGTGGGGGGGGATATTTTAGTGGGGGGAGGGGAAAATTGTATTGGTGGGGGGAATAAATTGATGTGGTGGGGGGGTTATTGTATGTGGGTGGAGGGGGTATTTTTATGTGGGGGGGGGGGGGTATTTTGTTTGGGGGGAGGGGGTATTTATTGGGGGGAGGGGGTTTTTTGTAATTTTTGGGGTGAGGGGGGGTTTTTTTGGGAAGGGGGGGTGTTTTACTTAGCCCTGTGGGCATGATATGTTAGAAGGAAAATTTTGTGGGTTCAAAATGTGAATCCCCTTTTTATTGTACTAACAATACAGGTTTTTGTTTTTCACAAATGTATTTTTTGGGAAAAAAGGGGGGTTTATTCCGAGGGCCTAATTTTTTTTCAGTTCCCTTTGGGGGGGCCCCCCCAAATCAAACCCCCCGTGGGCCCCCGCCCCCAGTCTTTAACCCGCCCCCCCCCCCCCCCCCCCCCCCCTTTGGGGCCCTTCATAAGGAAAAAATCTCCTTTTATTGGTTTCCTGCTTTTCGGCGGTTCTTTCCTCCCCTGGTACGACTTTTCCCCTCTCCCATCGGATGGTCGCTGGGAAGTAACCCCCTGGGGTCCTAACGGGGGTTCAGTGTTTGTGGACCCCGCCTGGGGCTTTCCGGGTCCCACCCCCGATCCTTTGGGGAAACCCTTCCCGGTTTTCCCCCAATATCTGGGGTAGGGGATGTTTTTTTCTGAGAAACAAGGGCCCATAGTCGTCCCCCCTCATTCTTTGGGCGCCCGATTTACTTTCTGCCCCGGGACCATCCCCTCGGGGGAGGTCTAAACCCCCTTTTTCCCGTTTTGAACACAAGCTTTGTCGGATATATACGGGAGAATCCCAGAAGGGGTTTATTTAATTCAAACCCCTTCGCCCCCCTGGTGCGGGGTTCTTTTTTGGGAGGGAAAAAAAAAAAAGGGGTTTCCCTTTCCCCCCGCAAACGATTACCGGGGGCTTAAAAAAGATCACGGTGAAAAACCGGGATCCCCCCTTTCCGTTTAGCACGGGGAAATCTTTTCCGTCTTCGGGGGGCAAAAATCTTCTCCAAGTGGATTTTTTTAGGGGGCCTACAAACTGCTCCCCAAAACCGTAAGGGGCAATTTGGGAAAACCCGGCCCTTTTAAAATCCAGGGGGGGGCCCTTTGAAAAACCCTTTTTATGCCATTCGGGCTGTGTTAAAAGCAAACCCGCCCGTCTTCCCGGAGTTTTTGGAAAGAACTCTTTAAGGGGGTCCTTTAAAATTTGTCGGCTTCCTGGTTGAAAATCTTGGTGTACTTTACCTATTAGAACTCATCGCATAAGGAAAAGCCAGGTTCTGCGGGCCCACGGCCCAGCCCCTGTAAGCCAACTAGGGGAAATCCTCTTTCATCAAACTAGCCTTCCATTTCTAGGCTATATCATCTCGGACCAAGGCCTATGGATGGACGCAGCTAAGTTGTCGGCCGTATTGCAATGGCCACGCCCAGTGGGCCTTCGAGCCATACAGCGGTTCCTGGGGTTCTGCAATTATTACCGGCAGTTCATCCCGCATTTCTCCACGCTGGTGGCTCCCATTGTGGCAATTACGAAGAAAAACGCAAATCCATGTAGCTGGTCCTCCGAGGCCGAGGAAGCATTCTCCAAACTGAAGACTGCCTTTGCCACTGCGTCTTTTCTGTCGCGGCCAGACCCCGCAAAACCCTTCTCGCTTGAAGTAGACGGCTCGTCAGTGGGAGTTGGTGCAGTCCTCACGCAAAATGGACCCACAGGCAAAACGGTCACTTTTGGCTTCTTTTCCAAGACATTCTCACCAGCGGAAAAGAATTACACTATCAGAGACCGGGAATTATTGGCCATCAAACTGGCTTTGGAGGAATGGCGTTATCTGCTGGAAGGCGCTCGGCATCCCATTTGTATCTACTCTGATCACAAGATGGCTCAAAGACTCAATCCACGCCAAGCTGGGTGGTCCCTCTTCTTCTCCTGCTTTAATTTTCAGATTCACCGTCCTGCTGAAAGGAACGTGAGGGCCAATGCCCTCTCCCGAGCATCCGACGTGGTGGGTGAAGAAGTGACCCCAGAGCACATAATCCCCCGGGAACGTCTTGTCTCCGCTGCTCCTGTCGACATCCGTAACGTCCCGCCGGGGAAGACATACGTTTGCCCTGCGCTCCGTAGGCGTATCCAGTGGGGACACTGCTCACTAGTGGCCGGGCATCCCGGTGCTCGAAAGATGTTTCTCCTGATCTCACAGTTCTATTGGTGGCAGGACCTCGCTAAAGATGTCAAGGAATTCGTCGAAGCATGTACCTCCTGTGCCCGCAACAAGACACTTCGTCACAAACCGGCGGGGCTCTTGCACCCACTGCCTATCCCTACGCAACCATGGTCTTACGTGGCAATGGACTTTATCACCGATCTTCCCCCTTCGTCCAGTAACACCGTTGTCTTGGTGGTCACAGATCAGTTTTCCAAAATGGCGCATTTTGTCCCGTTGCCAGGCCTGCCTTCTGCCCCGCGCCTGGAGCAGCTGTTTTTTCACTACTTTTTTCGTTTGCATGGTCTCTCTCTGCAAATCATCTCAGATCGGGGATTCCAGTTCTTTCTAAATCCTGGCAGGCCCTTTGTTCTCAACTCCAGGTGAAGCTTGATTTCTCCTCAGCTTACCACCCCCAGAGGAATGGCCAGGTGGAGAGAGTCAACCAGGTTCTGGGGTGTTACCTGTGCCACTTCATCTCGGCTCGACAAGATGACTGGTCCAACTTGCTTCCGTGGGCAGAATTTTCATATAATTCCCTAGACTCGGAAACTGCGGGCGCCTCTCCCTTCCACATCGTGTACGGCCTGCATCCCCGCCCACCTCTCCCGCTGGCATCCTCGTCTGAGGTTCTGGCGGTAGATTCCATGGTCCAGGACATGAGGACCATCTAGTCCCTGACCCGCCAATCCCTGCTCCGTGCTTCTGAGCGCATGAAGGCTCAAGCAGATAAAAGTAGAAGTCCCCCTCCAGTCTTCTCCCTGGGTGATAAGGTGTGGCTGTCGGCCAAATATGTCCGCCTCAAGATCCCAACCTACAAACTGGACCCCACTTTTTGGGACCTATCGAGGTCCTTATGCACATAAACCCGGTGGCTTATAAACTCTGGCTCACACCCACCATGCGCATCCCGAACTCCTTTCATGTCTCGTTACTAAAACCCCTGGTTCTGAATCGTTTTTCTCGGAAGGCAGTCCCTCCTTCGTCTGTGGCTGATGCCTCTAATGTCTTTGTGGTCAAGGAAATCTTGGGTATGAGGAGGACTAGGGGGAAACGATATTTTCTTGTTGACTGGAAGGGGTTCGGGCCTGAGGAAAGGTCTTGGGAGCCGGAGTAGAACATTCTGGACCGTAATATCATCCAGAAATTCCTCCACTCCAGAAAGAAGGTGGGGCCAAAGGGGGGGGTACTGTCACGGACGCCCGGCGACCATCGTCCCGGGTGCGCCTGTGCCCCGCTGCTGATCAGCGCTGCGTCCCGCACCTCGGGGTGCAGGCTCGCTCGTTCCCCTACCGGTGCCCAGCATCACTTACCCGGCTACGCTCCTGCTCCGGCTGCCTCTGTCCCTCAGCACGCGCGGTCCCGATCGCTAGGGCACGCACGCGCGCCGGCAGTGTTAAATTTAAAGGGCCAGCGCACCGGTAATTGGCTATTGCCGGTCACTGCCCCTATTTAAGTCTGCCTCTTCCTAGTCACCTGGCCGGATCTTTAGTGCCCATAGCCTATAGAGAAAGCGTTCCTGTTGCCTTGTCCTGATTTCTGTGTACCGTACCTTCTCGCCTACGTTCCTAACCACGAATCTCTGCCGCCTGCCCCGACCTTCCTGCCTGTCCTCGACTACGAGCCTGCCTGACGTATTTGTACCTCGCCTACCCTTGGCCGCCACCGAAAGGTAATTTTTCCCCCATTGGAAGCGACCTGGTGGGACTCCCACCGCAGCAAGTCCATCCCGCTTTGCGGCGGGCTCTGGTGAAAACCGGGACCTACTTAGAGTCCGCTCCCTGGTGTGGGCTTCCACCATCGCTTACGCTGGTCCAGCGGACCACCACCGCAGACCGTTACAGCAGTCCTGGCGACTGACAATTAAGGTGTCCGCATGAAAGGGCCTGAGCAAACGACAGGTGTCACGCATGAGCTGCCACTGGCCGACATTAAAATTACACAGGGTGTACTCCTGTTCGCTTGGGTTCATCAATAAACCATTAAAAAGACTTCTCTGTTCATAGAGTCATTCCAACATATGGAGGCTGGAATTCCAACTTTTGGGAAAATGTCACATATCGGGCCTATGTTGGGGGAGGGCCAGTCTTGCCACTGCAGTTTAAAGTATGGTGTGCTTGGCGGGGTAAGCATGGCTGAAAGTGCATGCAGAGTTTCCTGGCCATTTTTAGAATTCATGCAGATTGGTTTTAAAAGACTTGAACAACCAGATTGAACTGTATGCCATGTTGGGAGAAATGGGTCAGCCCTCCTCCAAATGCAGCGCGGACACCATGTTCTTTCCATCGTCTGTCACAATCTTTCAAATTTTCAGTTGTCGTGGAGAAAGCCACAAATCGATGACAACTTGCATGACCCGGAGAATTTCCTCCCAGGAGAATACTCCTGTCCAATTGGATCATCAAAAATCGTTAATGGCCTTTCTCTGTTCATAAATCTCCGCCTGTTCAATAATTTCCCCCTGTTAATATATTTATTCCTGTTCATCAATTTCCCCCTGTTCCATAATTCCCCCCAGTTAATATATTTATTCCTGGACATCAATTACCCCCTGTTCATCAGTTCCTGTCTGCCCGTGTACCCGACCTTTCTGCTACGTTACCTGACCTCGAATCTCCGTCGCCTGCCCTGACCTGTTGGTCTGAACTTTGACTACGAGTTTCGTCTTACGATTCGGTACCTGGCTGCGCCTCGGCTGCCACCGCAAGCTAGTCATGCCAGGGATAGCGACCTGGTAGGACTCCTGCCGCAGAAAGTCCATCCTGCCTTGCGGCGGGCTCTGGTGAAAACCGGGACCTACTTAGACCCTACTCCCTGGCGAGGCCGCTACCACCTCTTGTGGTGGTCCAGAGGAGCCACTACCCATGTCTTTACAATGCAGAAGTGAATGTCAAGTTTCCTGGCCAGTTCTTTGAATGGTGCAGAGTTCACCACTTGAAAAGGGAGGGACTGCAGTACTACCAACTTAGATAGTAGCACGGTCAGCTTCTGCACTTAGGGATGGCTAGACGCATACTGCTGTCTCTTGGAAATAGTCTCGGTGAACGACTGCTGGCACCATGAGTGCCGAGGAGCAGAAGTATCTGGACCGGTAGATGATGTAATAGACAGGGAGTTGTCTTCGGCAGAGGTGGTGAAGCCTTGACTGCCTGAAATGGGAGGCGTGTCACTGGGTGCTGCTGCTGTTGGGACAGGATGGACCACCACATCTGAAACATGTATGTTGACACCGCATGATGTTGATGCAGGGCCATGGTGCCAATATTTGGTCCCTGTCACACTTTATTTTCTGGCCACAGATTCGACATATAGCCATGTTCGCCTCCTCTGGTGTCTTAGCAAAAAACTGCCACACTGCCGAGTAGTAGTGCCAAGTCAGAGCTGCACTGACTGACTGTTACCGCCGCTGACCCGGTGAGCCCCTGTGCTGCTAATTTCTGGGACCTGCAAAGCGGGTGGTCTAAATCGTGGCCGTTTGGCTCCCAACCTCGCACTGCTGTCACCCTGCTGACTCCCGGCCACACTACCGACTTCTGTTTTGCGCCACTGCCTGACACGCAAGCTGCCGTTCTCTTCTCCCAATGATAATGATGAAGCCCTTGTACACTGTTGGTCTGGGTCAGCTGATAGCATCACATGGCTTTCAAAACTACCAATATGCTGATGACACCCAACTTTACATCTCCGGCCCAGACATTAACTCTTTATTGTCCAAGATCCCAGATTGTTTGTCGTCCAAATCCTCCTTCTTCTCCTCCCGTCTCCTAAAAGTTAATGTAGAGAAAATGGAATGCTTCCAGGGCTGGGACAATGGGTAGTCAACGGTAGGCAACCGTGTAGGGTGCCACTTCATCCCAGGGAGAAAAGAGAGCACAAGGAGGCATGGAGTGGGCTGAATATTTCATTTGGGGGGCACTTTATGCCTTGTTTAACTAGGGCACCAGAATACCTTGTCCCAGCCTTGCTTGCTTCACCCGGCTCCTAAGTGCGATCGGCTACATCAATTAGTGTTTGCCTGTCACCGCCGTCCTCATCAATGGTGTCGCTGTACAAAGCCTGACCATTCGCAACATAACCCACATTGCAACTCTCCTCATCACTATTTGCCCGCTTATGCAAGAAGCAGCGGATGTCTTCCCCACCTCTTTGCTTCCCACTGTCCTAAAATAGTTGGTCCTCACTGTATAGAGGCGCAGAGGCCACAGCACATAGTAGTTCTCTGGCTGTGGGAAGCGAACAGGAAAGAGGTGGGTTGAGGACAGGTGAGAGCCCCTCACCTGCTCCCAGGCCATGCCAACTAGGGATTGTGTGTGTCAAGCCCACCGAATCTTGGCTGGGGTTGTCAGATGTCATCTGGGAGAAAGTGTATGACCTAGTGTGTGGTCAACACATGGCTGGTAGATGACACCGGATGCTGTGGCCTCGCAGGGTGACTCCTGCTGTGACTTCCCCTTATCTGTGGCGGCTCCAGTAACCTACTACTGTGTTCCTTGACGCTATGGTAGGATCTTAGCCCTCAGCTTGTTTTTTTTCCAGCTGGCGCTGCCATGACTTTATCAGGCTGCATTTCTGCTTCAGTCTTTTGTTCAGTTTTGCCCCCATAAGTGCCCAGGGAATTTTAGAGTGAAGCGATTCTAAGATCGGTGGCAGTCATATGCGTGTCATACTAAAACACAGCATTGTATGAAGATCAAACCAAGCTCCCTCTGCATATTTAAGCATGGCACAACGTTCTACAGCACCCTACAGGCTCTGTGCAGCCTGGAAATAGCTGTTTTTTAACGTGATTCATCCCAAAGTAATTCGGACCGAAACAAATTTTGTTGGAAAGTCGGCGAACCGAATTTTTGAGAAATTCGGCCATCTCTAGTAGTATGGCTTCCAGTATAAAGAAAGGCAGGTAATATGGCCCTAGTAAATAGCTAGACAGGTAATCTGGCCCCCAGTATACATCTAGGTAGGTAATATGGCCCCCTGTATATAGTTAGACAGGTAATATTACCCCTAGTATATAGCTAGGAAAGTAATAAGGCCCCCAGTATATAGCTAGGCAGGTAATATGACCCCCACTATATAGCTAGACAGCTAATATCGCCACCAGTATATAGCTAGGCAGGTAATATGGCCTCCATTATACAACTAGGCAAGTAATATGGCCACCAGTATATAGATAGGTAGATAATATGGCCCCCAATATATAGCTAGGCGGGTAATAGGGCCCCCAGTATATAATTAGGAAGGTAATATGGCCCCCAGTATATAGCTAGGCAAGTAATAGGGCTCCAATATATAGATAGGTAGGTAATATGGCCCCCAGTATACAGCTAGGCAGGTCATGTGGCCCCCAGTATACAGCTATGACATCATTGCATCGCGCCACTGCCTTCAGTGGGTATGCGGCCGGTATCAGTGTATACCGGCTGCTTAGCTTCAGTGGCTGCCTGCACTGTGCAGGCGGCTGTGAATGCTGCATCACTGGGTCTATGTGACCTAGTGATGCAGCTGTGTGGCGAGGGAGGCCTGCGGCCCCCACAGCTCAGGGGCTCAGTCGCAACTGCGACTGCTGTGACCCCTGTAGCTATCAACAATATGCAACATCGAGGCAATGTAGAAACGTTTTCAAAAAGCTTTATGTAATCTTTCAAAAAATCACCACATAAAATTTTTTTTTACAATACATCATATAAAATAATGGTGGTACTTAGCATTTGTAGTCCATCCATTTCTTATTGACAACCACTCCTCAGCGGGTCCACAGGTACGGCTGATAGGACTCACAACAGAGCTGATGCGCACTATCCTGTGACGTTTTGGAATTAAGTTATTCCTTCTTCAAGCACTCATTGGACCTAATGATCCTAACTATACAACATTTACAAATAGCTACCGCAAATACAAGATCAGAAATGACAATATGCAATGAAGAATATAAAAAATTGCAATGAAGAATATGCAATGAAGAATATGATCGTGTACACCAAGAATTAAAAATTAATATTGAAAAATTGAAGAAACAACTTATGCAGGTTAAATTACAAAAATTTGAGCGTGACACTAAGGACTACCAATTTGATCGAGTCTACACATGGGCGGATGACCGCAATAAAAACGCATGCAGTATAGAATGCAACGACGTGTGAACACAAGTTCAGAGAGTGCTGACACAGGTTCGGATACTAATTAAGAGAATGCACGTCCAAAACGAAAATCGAAAGCACAGAAAATATTACCACCTTTTTTGTTGGAAACCAGCTCCCAGGAAGATACAGGCGGGTCAAGCAATAAGGGAGAAGTGAAAAGACCCAAACGACAAACGAAAAAGAAGAACTAGTTGTTAATTTATCAAGGGACCTCACGCCCTTCAAGCGGAAGGTGTTAAACCGTGGCTAGAACTTTGTTCCAACGCAGGATGATGATATGTTTCAATTTACAGTAGATTTTTATAAATTGTGCCGATCTATGAGGTTAAGAATGTACTTAGGTAAACATGAACCTGTGGTTAAAAATGTACAGAGTAGGTTGATCAAGAAATTAGGTAAAAAGTGCCAATTCGATCCGACAATACATAGCGCAGCAATGGAGGTTTTTCAGCGTTTGGTTACAACATGACCCCCAGTGAGAGAAAGGCCATTAAACAACTGTCTAAAGATGAGAGATTAATTGTAAAAAAAGCTGACAGGGGGGGGGGGAGTGCTACTGTTGTCATGAACAGGTTGGACTACGTGCAAGAGGCATTAAAACATTTGCTAGGATGAGAGGGTCTACCAAGAGTTGCCTAATGATCCCACTAGTGGATTTCAGAAAATCATTAATAATGTGATAGATGAGGCATGTACCATGAATATAATTACAACAGCTATAGGTAATATGTTAAGGGTACAAAATCCACGTGTGCCAATTGTCTATTTTGTCCCAAAGATCCACAAATCTTTAACTGCACCACCACACAGACCAATTGTGTCAGGCATTGGCTCCATATTGGAGCCATTAGCTGTATATATAGATGGATATCTACAAAAGATGGTTAAAAGATTACCAAGATGTCTTATGGATACACAACAGTTTCTCACCAATTTACAGAAGATAAATGAGTCTGAGATAAAATGGATGTGCACACTTGATGTTAGTAGTTTATTCACGAATATCCCATATGAAGAAGAGTATGCAGCCGTACAGGAAGCACTATCGTCAGACCCCAGTATACCTAATTCATTGCTTATGTTCTTGATGACATTGTTAGAAATAGTTCTGAAGAAAAACTACTTTAGATTTGGGGAAAAATACTATTTACAACTACAGTACAAGGTCCTTCAATGGGGTCTCCAGTATCCCCAAGTGTTGCTAACCTATATATGGCTGCATTTGAAAATAAATATGTACAACAATCTAAATATATGGATAAACTAGACAGCTGGCAAAGATATGTGGATGACATGTTTATGGCATGGAGGGGAACAGAAAATGAGCTAGTGGAATTTTTCGAATACATTAATGGCTGCCATCCATTTATTAAGTTTACATTGACAAAAGATCAGAATAGAATTGAATTTCTGGACGTAGAAGTTACTCGAGATAGAATTAAAAACAGGTTTTCTACAACTTTGTTCACACAGCCAACAGACCACAACAATATGTTGCACAAATCCAGCTACCATGCACCACAGGTATTTACAGGGATTCCCAAAGGCCAATTCATAAGGGCTAGGCATATTTGCTCAGATGAAAGTAGATACAATGAGCAAAAAATAAAATTAATAAATAAATTTGTGGAGAAAGGATATAAACAGGAAGAAATGGAAAAAAATTGGCAGTGAAGTAGGAATAAAAAATAGGGAACAACTAATGGAAAAAAGTGATAAGAAGAGAAAAGAGAGTGATAGACAGGTATTTGTTATTACATATGGTACGCGGTCTGCAATGATAAAAAAAAGTGATAAATCACTATTGGTACATTATGCAGAGGGATGAAAAATGTGGTCATCTATTTAGAGATAAACCAATGTGTATATTCAAAAGGGGAAAATCAATCGGCTATCGGTTGATAAGGTCTGATATAAAAATGAAACCCAAAACCAGACAACAAAGTTTAAGAACACAGAAACAAGGTACGTTTCCCTGTATATCATGCATGAATTGTAGTAGTATAATCAAAGGTCCGTACTTTATGTATCCATTACATGGAACCAAGCTTCAGACTTCTGGCTATCATACGTGCAATAGTAAAAATGTAGTATATGCCCTAAAGTGCCCATGCGGGAAAGTGTATGTTGGACAGACAAGTCGTCCAGTGAGACAAAGAATAGTGGAGCATAAGTCTGCAATACGAAATTATACGAAAAGAATGGCACAAGATGCTGAAAAAAATGAGGTAAATAAATATAGTGAGACCACAGTAGCACGCCACTTCAAAGAACAGGGACATCAAGTCAGTGAATTGAGGTGGTGCGTTCTTGAGGAGGTAGTCAGAAATGAAGGAGACAATGGATCAGCGCTTCTCAAAAGAGAAGCGCGTTGGATCCATAGGTTGGAAACATTGGTCCCAAGGGGACTGAATGAAGTTTTTAATTTAAAATGCTATTTATAGTAGTAGCTGAGGTATAAAATGAAGAGTGTCGATTTTTATGAATGAGAGATCATGTGACCAGTCACTACTATTTAAGCAAGGTGAGGAGTAGACAGCGCATGCTTGAAGAAGGAATAACTTCATTCCGAAACGTCGCAGGATAGTGCGCATCAGCTCTGTTGCGAGTCCTATCAGCCGTTGTCAATAAGAAATGGATGGACTACAAATGCTAAGTACTACCATTATTTTATATGCTGTATTGAAATTTTTTTTTTGATGTGGTGATTTTTTGAAAGATTACATAAAGCTTTTGAAAACGTTTCTACATTGCCTCGATGATGCATATTGTTGAAGACTACATAAGAAGGGTATATAAAGAGGAACCCTGAACCGAGGCATATATTGAAAGTATATGATATGTTGAAGGCAGTTGAAAACACATATGAGACGAGTAAAGTTTAACCCCTGTTGCTATGCCACTGCCTTTTACCCATGACAGCAATGAGAGAAATGTGTGCAAACAGCCTATCACACAGTTTATCTACCAACCTAGGCAGCTCATGACATTCTATTTCCTTCATGGACTATGTGCTGCAATAATCAAAAGTAGGGAGTGGTCACAATAATGTGACTTAACTGTATATGTTACAATTAGTTATGGTTGTTTAATTTTGTTTTGTTTTATGGTTTTGAATATTTTTTCTATTTATAGTTTTCTGTAGAGAGAAATTTCTAAAGGATCTGAATTAATCACCACAGAAGAAGAGGAATTTGATAGTAATACAGTAAGTAACTCTAAAATTGGACTATAAAATACTGACAACAGTTTATATATAAACATTTAAATAGACATAGAAAGAGACCACAGACTAGAGGATATAAATAAAAAGCCAGTGCAGTGAAGTCTCACCCTGTTTGTCTTTACAAAGTATTAAAATTCAGTCGCTTTTATGCTGATAATTTTTAATATATAAAAAATGATTGTTTGTTAAATTTGGGCAACTTAAGAACAACTTAAATGTCCTGTCAAACTACCCCTAGTACATATTTTAATATTTCAAACATGAAATCCTGACAGCTGGGCTTATATAGTGCATTGACAACCCAGGCATTTCTATCCTTTCAATATTTAACATATTACCGGCTTGTTCCAACAGGAAACCCAGAGCTGGTGACCTGATTTCCAAAAGGATTGACCTGATTTACATTCTGGTTAAGAACAGAGCAGTGATTTGATTTCCATCCACCATTTCAGGTGGGTTCCTATAGCACAATTACAACTGAAGCATTTCTACTCATTCAATATTTAACACATTAATATCTTGTTCCAAGAGGATCCCCAGAGTTGGTGGCCTGTTTTCCAACAGTATTGACCTGATTTACATTATAGTTAAAGGGGTTGTTTCACTATGCTGTTTTACAGTGCCACAGCCAACCTCAGGCTCACACTTTCTGGTTAGGCTGTGGGTGGGATTGTCATATAAGCGCTGCTATTTTAAGCTCATCCTTTTAGATTGACGTGAGAGCTGGAGGTTTGTAAACAGTAGTACTCAAGGCTACAGACCTTAAACTTGTCAGTAAATAATAAAAATGAGTTCTTGTCTTTCAGACAAGAAACAGAACAGAGAGTAAGGTCACCAAATCAGTCACTGCAGCAGCCTGCAAGAGGAGAAAGAGGTGGCTGCTAACTAGAGAAGCTTGTGTGCGGAAGCAGGAGATAGGGTCTGCTCCTAACTCTAAAGGAAAGCAAAATCAGAACAGCAGTGTATTTGGTAATAGTCTTTATTGACCTTTTCCAACATGTTTAAAGCTAATCTATGAAGTGGGAATACCACTTTAAGCTCAGTGCAGTGATAATACTTCTATTCACCATTTCAGATGAAATGGTGACAGGTGGGCACAGATAGCACATTTGCTTCCCAGGTCTGCTAAGTCCCTGCAGAGCCAAGCAATTGGTTTCAGATAACTGAGAGCCTGAGAATGCATCCATTCAAAAGGTAAGACTTCAAATAGGCTTCTAGAGAAAACTTTGACTTTTATACTTTAGTAAAAAAATTGGTTGTCATCAAACAGTGCTGACATGATTGACAGTCAAGCTTGCTATGTCAGGCAGCCATGATGTACTCTCCAAGTGTTCAGAACTTTTAGATCATTTACTTTAAAGCACATAATAAACATTGTCTTAGATCAGGGTGGAGTGTTTTAATTTTTTTGGACATACATCCAAATCTATAAGTTATTTAAGGTATTTCTGGGCATACATCCTGGTAACACCATCTTGACATTTTCAAAAAACAACATCATGTCATGTATCAAGACAAGATCTTGCATAAGCAATGATTAACTACATATTTTTATAGTAGCATTACAGTATCCATGTTTGCATTGACTCAACCACAATTGCTTGGTGTGTACACTTCTACATTACACATTGATGGACAACTTCCATATATATTTTAATTTCTTTTCAGGTTGGCAAGGTATTAATATAATGCATTTTTTATTAATAATTCAAATACAAGGAACAATTCTTCTTTTAAAAAAATATCACACTATCCTTCCAAATCAAAAAGTATTTTTAAAATCACTTTTACTGCTACACATTTTCTTCTGGATCTTCATCAAAGTCAATTTGATGAAAAAGTATCATTACATATGTTGTAACCATTATTTTTCTTCCTTTCTACCAAAACTTTAATAGATAAATGGAATGATACCTTTTTAACCCTTTGATACTGTAAAAATTGTGAACTATTAGACAGACATGGACATACAGTATTTTACAAAAGTAAGTAAACCACTCACATTTTTGTAAATATTGGCAACAAAAGTGAGTACATCCCTAAGTGAAAATGGACATATTGTGCCCAATTTGCTATTTTTCCTAAATGGTGTCATTTGACTCGCTATTGAATGGGGAGCAGGTGTTTTAAATTTGGTGTTATCACTCTCATACTCGCTTATACTGGTCAGTGGAAATTCAACATGACACCCCATGGCAAAGAACAGAAAAAAATTGTTGCTGTACATAAAGATGGCCTAGGGTGAAAGTAAATTGCCAACACCCTGAAACTGAGCTGCAGCACAGTGGCCAAGACTATAGATCAGTTTAACAAGACAGGTTCCATTCAGAACAGGCCTCTCCATAAATCCTGCTTTTTTGAGGCAAAACCTGGATCACTGCTGCACTTTTTACTAGTTCTATGTTTTCACCCTTTTCACACAATATTGAGGTATGCATAGCATATGGAACATAAAAAGTTCCAACTCTTCATACCAAATTTGTATTTATATGTCTCGAATAACCCAGTGGTAGTCAGTAATTGTACTTTTAAAAATGACTATTTACAAGATAAAAAAGTCTAACAAGTTGAATGTAATTGTTTAGAATGGGTCTCTATTGGTAAATTATCCTGCTAAAAGGCAATAAAATGTGTGATATGTTGGAGAACTTCCGTGGAATTATAAATTTAAATATTTTACCCCTGTAAATGTACGAAGAAGGGTTATACCTAGAGATGGGCGAATCGATTCTAACGAAGTGGAATTCATTTAGAATTTCAGGAAAACTTTGATTCTGAACGAAGTCGAAGTGTGGGGTGATTCGCAGGAACGAAGCGTGTTTTTTGATTGATAAAATGGCTGCGAGCACATGGCGTTACATGGGGCAAAGAAGTCTGGGAGGAAAAAAGGAGTAGCCTAAATGACATGTGCAGAGATGAAGCCAGAGACCGGCGGGATTCTGTGACGTCACTGCACTATATAAGTCCGTACGCGACGCTAGCAGTTCACACTGCTCTCTCTGTGCCATGTTGTAGCTGCTGCGGATCCAGTATTAGGGATCTCACACAAAAGAAAGACCTTTTATACAGCGATTTTTGGGGGGGTTGTCACAGCTTTTCTCACAGACTGCTTCTCTTACGTTCTAATTTTGATTTTGTGGGGTATTGGAATTGAAGTCCAGTGTGCGTCCAATTCAGCTGCATATACATTTTAATGCTATCTGCTCAGTTCCTGAGCACATTGAATATCCAAGGGTTTTTTAAGCCTGTTGTTGCTGTTGTATTCAGTTAAAGAAACAGCGTTTTTACAATCCAAATACCACTTAATTTCTGGCAGCTCATTTCTTTTGCGCAATTTAGATCCAGTTAATTAAGCGTTTTTCTGCTCTTGTGGTCAGTAAAATACACAACGTTTTAACACGCTACAAAGCTGGTAATTTTTGGCGCCTCATTTCTTTTGCCCAATTTAGATCCAAGGGTTAATTAAGCATTTTTCTGCTGTTGTGGTCAGTAAAATACACGCCGTTTTAACACGCTACAAAGCTGGTAATTTTTGGCAGTTCATTTCTTTTGTGTAATTTAGATCCAAGGTTTAATTAAGTATTTTTCTGCTGTTGTGGTCAGTAAAATACACGTTGTTTTAACACACTACAAAGCTGGTAATTTTTGGCACCTCATTTCTTTTGCGCAATTTAGATCCAAGGGTTAATTAGCATTTTTCTGCTGTTGTGGTCAATAAAATAAATAGTGTTTTTCAACGACAAAGAATAAATTGTGCCTGCAGCATAAATCATATCCGAAGGTTAATTAAGTATTTTTCTGCTGTTGTGGTCAGTAAAATACACGTCGTTTTAACACGCTACATAGCTGGTAATTTTTGGCAGCTCATTTCTTTTGCGCAATTTAGATCCAAGGGTTAATTAAGCGTTTTTCTGCTGTTGTAGTCAGTAAAAGAAACAGTGTTTTTCAACGCCAAAGAAGAAATTTTGCCTGTAGCATAAGTCATATCTGAAGGTTAATTAAGCCTGATTGCGATTTTCTATTCAGTAAAATACACAGAATTTTTAAACGGCACATACAAGTAAATTTTTCCTGCCCATTTGTGGAGCGCAGTTTATGTCCAAGGGTTACCCAAGCTTGTTAGTGGGCTCATTTGGAGTCAAATACAGGGTGTGTATTTATCATATACAGATGTCTTCATTAAACAGAGTATGTACGTTTTTGAACAAACAGTATGTCGGACAGAGAGGTGGCAGGCTCTTCACATGCGAGTGGCAGTGGCACAAACATTCCTGGAGAAGGCAAAGGTGGCAGTACAGTAAGGGGACGTCGCAGCAGGGCTCACTCGATGAGGCCAGAACTGCCAGTGTCATCTAGCGGCCGTGTGTTGACCAGCAATCCAAGGGTTCTTGATTGGTTGACTAGGTCATCCACTTCCTCCCAGGTGACATCTGACAACCCCAACCAAGAGTCGGTGGGAACATCATACACAACTCTTAGTTGGCATGGCCCGGGAACGGGTCAGCGGCCCTCACCTGTCCTCAACCCGCCTCTGTCCCATCCGCTTCCCTCAGCCAAAGATCTACTATGTGGTCATGGCTCAGCGCCACTTTACAGCGAGGATGAAAAATTTGAGGATGACAGTCAGCAGCTACTTGGCAATGAAGAAATGGGGCCAATATCCCCTGCTTCTTGCAGTAGGCGGCAAAGTATAGATGTGGAGAGTGGCATGGGAGGTCATGTTGTGAGGAGTCAGCTTCTGCATAACAAGACCGGTGAGGAGGACAGCAGTGAAGATCAAACAATAATCGATGATGATGTAGCCGACCGTACTTTGGAGCCGGGTGAAGCACGGGCTTCATCATCATCAGGAGAAGAGGGCGTCAGCTTGCGCCTCATGCAGCAGCGCAGCCAGCAAGTGGGTAGTGTGGCTGTGAGTCAGCAGGGTAGCAGCAGTTCGAGGTCGGAAGCCAAGCAGCCACGGAGTAGAAAACCCGCTTCGCAGGTCCAAGAAAGTAGCGGCACAGGGGCTCAGCGAGGCAGCGGCGGCAGTAGTCGCTCAGTGCGGAACATTGGCGGTAAAATCAGCTACTCCGCAGTGTGGCAGTTCTTTGCTAAGACACCGGAGGAGCCAAATATGGGTATATGTAGAATCTGTGGGCAGAAAGTGAAGTGTGGCCGGGGAGCGAACGTTGGCATCATGGCCCTGCGTCAACACATGCAGCGTAACCATCCGGTGGTCTGGGAGAAACGTGGCTCAGAGGTGGTGGTCCATCCTGCCGCCGCTGCAGCAGCTCCCACTGGCACGCATGCCATTGCAGCCAGTCAAGGCTCCACCACCTCTGTGGAAGGGAGCTGTTTCTCTTTGCCATTATCTCCGGGTCCAGATGCTCCTGCTCCTCGCTACTCATGGCGCCAGCAGTCATTCAACGAGGCGAGTGCAAAGAGACAACAGTATGCATCCAACTATCCTCAGGTGCAGAAGCTGACCATGCTCCTGTCCAAGTTGTTGGTACTGCAGTCCCTCCCTTTCCAAATGGTGGACTCTGCACCATTCAGAGAATTAATGGCCTGTGCCAAGCCGAGGTGGAGAGTTCCAAGCTGTAATTTCTTTTCCAAAAAGGCAGTACCAGCCCTTCACAAATATGTAGAACAGAAGGTGGGCAAGTCCTTGAGCTTATCGGTTTGTTCCCAGGTGCACGGCAGCGCGGACTTGTGGAGCTGTAACTACGGTCAGGGCCAGTACATGTCTTTTACGGCCCACTGGGTGAATGTTCTTCCTGCCCAGCCACACTAACAACTTGGACAGGAGACGCAACTTTCTCCTCCATGTTGTCAAACTGCTGCACCTGCGCCAATGTCCACCTCCTCCTCCACCACCACCACCATCTCAACCTCCACAATTACTGCTCCATCATACCACATGTGTGGGGCACAGCGGTGTCACGCAGTTCTACACCTGGCTTGCCTCGGCGAACGAAGTCACACAGGGGAGAAACTGCTCCACGTCATGCAGCAAGAAATCGATGTGTGGCTTTCTCCGCGCCAACTGCAAATCGGAAGCATGGTGACAGACAATGGGAGGAACATGGTGTCCGCGCTGCACCGAGGAGGGATGGTCCATGCGCCCTGCATGGCGTACATGTTCAATCTGGTTGTGAAAAGGTTCCTGAAGTCTTCCACCGATCTTCAGAAGATTCTGAAAATAGCCAGGAAACTATGCATGCACTTCATCCATTCCTACAAATCTTGGAACACCCTCCTCTAGTTGCAGCGGCAGAACAGCCTCCCCCAACACACGCTTATATGTGAGGTTTTCGCCCGTTGGAATTCCAGCCTGCACATGTTGGACCGACTGTATGAACAGAGAAAGGCCATGAATGATGTTTTGATGATCCAGGCGGACAGGAGTACTCCCCGGTGTAACTTTGATGTCAGCCAGTGGCAGCTCATGTGTGACACCTGCCGTTTTCTGAGGCCATTTGAGGAGGCCACGCTATTTGTCAGGCGCCAGGACTACGGGATGAATAACGTGATTCCATTGCTTCATGTCCTGAAAAAGATGCTGAAAAATCTGTCTGGGCAGGGGACTGGAGACGTGGCGATTACATCTCGTGGTCACATGAGTCCGGTGGGGCTGAACTGGAGGAGGAGGAGGACATTGGAGCAGAAGCATTGTCTGGTGAAATGCGTGGATTTTCTACCCAGATGACAGGAGAGGAGGAGCAGGAGCAGCTGGAGGAGTTAGATGGAGATGAGGAAGACGAGGCAGATGACCCGCAAGCACCGTGGCAGTATAGAGTGGAAATGGAGGCAGGGAGTCCCTCGGAGTCACTTGTGCAGATGGCCCGCAGCATGCTGATTTAACTGGCTAGTGACAGCTGAATAGTCACCATCCGGCAGAGGGATGACTCTGGCTCTCCACCCTATTGGACCCTCGTTACTGGTCCAAAATTGGAGCCTTTTTCCCAGCTGCTGAGAGGGAGAACAAACTCACATACTATGGAGAAATCCTCCGTAGTCAGTTGGCTGCTGCCTATGTGCGGCATCGTCCATCCTCTGACAGGTCTGACCGGGGGGGTTCCTCAATGCTCACGTACTACTGCCTCGGCTGCTGGGGGAAGGTGGGGGGGGTAGGAGCAGTACCAGCTCCATCAGCAGCAACCTAAGTCTGGAGTCGCTGATGAGCAGCTTCCTTCACCCGCCTAGTGAGGAGGGCACTCACCAGCAGCAACAACAGGACCTGGAGCAGACCCTGAACCAACAGGTCGTGGCCTACTCGGACAGCACTTTTCCCCCCCAGTTAGAAGATCCGCTGGACTACTGGGCAGCCAAACTGGATGTTTGGCCGCAACTTGCCGAGTTTGCAGTGGAGAAGCTGTCCTGCCCGACCAGTAGTGTGGCATCAGAGCGGGTGTTCAGTGCAGCGGGGGCCATCATTACTCCAAGGAGAACCCACTTGTCCACCGGAAATGTGGAGCGACTGACCTTTGTCAAGATGAATGAGGCGTGGATTGACCAGGATATCCACACACCAATGCCTTAGGCGTCAGATTACATCAGCCATAATGCCTCACCAAAACTTTGAGAAATGAGTCTGGGTTCAAACTACCTGCCTCAGCCATTATTCTGATGCCGCCACCCGCCTGATGCCACACATCTGCTGCCAGTTGCTCCATCTGCCTACTACCATCTTTACCAGGGACTATTGCCACCCACCTCCACACTCTGTCATTGTGCAACTCTATGACTTCATGCTCCTGCTGCTGTTGCTGGTGCTGTGACCTCCACACTGTGTCATTGTGCCACTCTCTGACATCATGCTGCTGCTGCTGTTGTTGCTACTGCGGTCACCTCCACACCCTGTCATTGTGCCACTCTCTGCCCTCATGCTGCTGCTAATACTGCTGCCGTGACCGCCACACTGTGTCATTGTGCCACTGTCTGACCTCATGATGCTTCTGCTGCTGTTGTTGCTGCTGCAGTCACCACCACACCCTGTCATTGTGCCACTCTCTGCCCTCATGCTGCTGCTAATGCTGCTGCCGTGACTTCCACACTGTGTCATTGTGCCACTGTCTGACCTCATGCTGCTGATGTGGCTCCTGCTGTGATCTGCATACTCTTTCATTGTGCCACTCTGTGGCCTACTCCTTTTTTTGCCACCTCCAGAACCTCATTGTGCCACTGTCTGACCTCATGCTGCTGCTGTTGCTCCTGCCGTGACCTCCACACTCTGTCATTGTGCCACTCTGTGGCCTACTCCTGTTTTTGCCACCTCCAGAATGTCATTGTGCCACTGTCTGACCTCATGCTGCTGCTGTTGCTCCTGCCATGACCTCCACACTCTGTCATTGTGCCACTCTGTGGCCTACTCCTGTTTTTGCCACCTCCAGAATGTCATTGTGCCACTGTCTGACCTCATGCTGCTGCTGTGGCTGCTGCCGTGACCTCCACACTGTGTCATTTTACCACTGTCTGACCTCATGCTGCTGCTGCTGCTGTTGTTGCTGCTGCGGTCACCTCCAGACCCTCTCATTGTGCCACTCTCGGCCCTCATGCTGCTGCTGATGCTGCTGCCGTGACCTCCACACTGTGTCATTGTGCCACTCTCTGACCTCATGCTGCTGCTGTGGCTGCTGCCTTGACCTCCACACTCTGTCATTGTGCCACTCTGTGGCCTACTCCTGTTTTTGCTACCTCCAGAATGTCATTATGCCACTGTCTGACCTCATGCTGCTGCTGTGGCTCCTGCCTTGACCTGCACACTCTGTCATTGTGCCACTCTGTGGCCTACTCCTGTTTTTGCCACCTCCAGAATGTGGCAAAAACAGGAAATCCTCCGTAGTCAGTTGGCTGCTGCCAATGTGCGGCATCGTCCATCCTCTGACAGGTCTGACCGGGGGTTCCTCAACGCTCACGTACTACTGCCAAGGCTGCTGGGAGAAGGTGGGGGGGGGGTAGGAGCAGTACCAGCTCCATCAGCAGCAATCTAAGTCTGGAGTCGCTGATGAGCAGCTTCCTTCACCTGCCTAGTGAGGAGGGCACTCACCAGCAGCAGCAACAGGACCTGGAACAGACCCTGAACCAACAGGTCGTGGCCTACTCAGACAGCACCCCCCCCCCCCCAGTTAGAAGATCTGGGTTCAAACTACCTGCCTCAGCCATTATTCTGATGCCGCCACCCGACTGATGCCACACATCTGTTGCCAGTTGCTCCATCTGCCTACTACCATCTTTACCAGGGACTATTGCCAAAACCCCACCTCCACACTCTGTCATTTTGCAACCTATGACTTTGCCCCCTGCTGCTTTTGCGGGTGCGGGGACCTCCACACGGTCATTGGCCCACTCTCGACACATGCTTCTGTGCTGTTGTTGCCTGCAGTCACCCCACCCCCTGTCTTGTGCCACCTTGCCCTCATGTGCGGGGCTAATGCTGCCCCCGTACTTCCACACTGTGTATTGTGCCATGTCTGCCCTATGTGTGATGTGGCTGCTGCCGTAATTCCACATCTGTCATTTCCCCCAAACCTTGGCCTATCCTGTTTTTGCACCTCCAAATGGGCAAAAACAGGAAATCCCCCGTAGTCAGTTGGCTGTGCCAATTGCGGACGCCCTCCCTTTTTTAACGGCGGCCGGGGGTTTCCCTCAAGCCCCCACGTACTACTGCCTCGGCTGCTGGGGGAAAGGGTGGGGGGGGGGAGCAGTACCACTCCTCAGCAGCAACCGAAGTCTGGAGCCGTGATGACAGCTTCCTTCACCCCCTAGTGGGGGGGCACTCACCAGCAGCAACAACGGGACCTGGAGCAACCCTGAAAAACAGGTCGGGGCCTACTCGGACAGCACTTTTCCCCCCCAGTTAGAAGTCCCGGGGACTACGGGGACCCAAAACGGGGGATTTTTGGGGCCGAACTTCCCCCGATTTGCAGTGGAAAGCGTCCTCCCCCGACCATAGTGTGGCATCAGACGGGGGTTCAGGCAGCGGGGGCCATCGTTACCCAAGGGGGAAACCCACTTGTCCACCGGAAATGTGGAGCCCTGACCTTTGTCAAGATGAAGAGGCGTGATTGCCCAGGATACCCCACACACCAATCCCCCTTAGGGTCAATTCATCACCAAATGCCTACCAAAACTTTGAGAAATGATCTGGGAAACTACCGCCTCAGCCATTATTCAAACCCCGGGCCCCCCAACGATCCCCACACATCTGCTGCCAGTTGCTCCATCTGCCTTTACCATCTTTACCCGGACGGTATTGCCCCCCACCTCCACACTTTCGTTGTGCCACTCTATGACCCATGCTGCGCTGCTGTTTCTGGTGCCGGTACCTCCACACTGGTCATTGTGCCATGTCTGACCTATGCTGCTGTTGCTGTTGTTTCTCTGGGGGTCACCTCACACCCGTCTTGGGCCACTGTCTCCCCCCCATCTGCCGCTGATGCTGCTGCCAGACTTTTCCCCACTGTGTCATTGTGCCACTGTCTGTCCTCATGCTGCTCTTGGGTCCTGCCGTGACCCGCAACTCTTCATTTTTGGGCCCCTCTGTGGCCTACCCCTTTTTTGCCACCTCCAGAATGTCATTGTGCCACGTCGACCTCATCTGCTGCTTGCTCTGCCCTGACCCCCCACACTCTTCATTTTGCCACTCTGTTGGCCCACTCCTGTTTTTTTTCCACCTCCAGAATGTCATTGTGCCACGTCTGACCCCATGCTGCTGCTGTTGCTCCTGCCATACCTCACACTCGCATTGTGCCACCTGTGGCCTACTCCTTTTTTGCCACCCCCAGAATGTCATTGTCCACTTTTGACCTCATGCTGCTGCGTGGCTGCTGCCGTGACCTCCACACGGTCATTTTACCACTGTCTACCTCATCTGCTGGCCCGGTCTGTTGTTGCTTCTGCGGTCACCTCCAGACCCCTATTGGCCCCTCTCGGCCCCCCATCGCTGCGTGCTGCTGCCGTACCTCCACACGTGTCAATGTCCACTCTCTGCCCTCATGCTGCTGCGTGGCTGCTGCCTTGACCTCCACACTTGTCATGTCACTCGTGGGCCCACTCCTTTTTTTTGCTACCTCCAAATGTCATTAGGGCCCCTTTTGACCTCATCGCGCTTTTTCTCCGCCGACCTCACACTCTGTCATTGCCCCCCTGGGCCCTTTTCCCGTTTTTGCCACCTCCGTCTTGGCGCGCCTATGGCGGATCGTCCATCCCCGAAGGCTGACCCGGGGGTTCCCCAAACCCCACTAATACTGCCAAGGCTGCTGGGGGAAGGGGGGGGGGGGTGGAGCAGTACCAGCCCCACAGCAGCAATCAAAGTCGGATCGCTGATAGCAGTTCCTTCACCTCCCCTGGGAAGGAGGGACTCACCAGCAGCAGCAACAGGACCTGAACAACCCTAAACCCCAACCATTTTTGTGCCACTCAGACAGCACCCCCCCCCCATTAGAAGATCGGGGTTCAAACTACCTGCCCACCATTTTTCTGATGCCGCCACCCACTGAAGCCACACATCTGTTCCCAGTTGCTCCATCTGCCCTACTACCACTTTCCCAGGGACTTTTGCCACCCACCTCCACACTCTGTCTTGTGCAACTCTATGACTTCAGCCCTGCTGCTGTTGCTGGTGCGTGACCTCCAACTGTGTCATTGTCCACTCCTGACATCATGCTTCTGCTGCTGTTTTTGTGCTGCAGTCACCACCACACCCTTCATGTGCCACTCTCTGCCCCATGCTGCTCTAATGCTTGCCGGACTTTCCACACTGTGTCATTGTGCCACTGTCTGACCTCATGCCGCTGATGTGGGGGCTGCGCCGTAATTCTCCACACTTGTCATTGCGCCACCTGTGGCCTACTCCTGTTTTTTTGACACCCCCCAAATGGGCAAAAACAGGAAATCCCCGTAGTTTATTGGCTCTTTGGTTTTGGTCGTCCATCCTCTGACAGGTCTGGGGGGGTTCCCAAACCTCAAATACTACTGCCCCGCTGCTGGGGGGAAAATGGGGGGTAGGAGCAGTACCAGCTCCACACACAACCTAAGTCTGGATCGCTGATGAAGCTTCCTTTACCCGCCTATGAGGGGGCACCACCAGCAGCAACAACAGGGCCGGGGGCAGACCCTGAACCCAAAAGGGCGTTGCCTACTCGGCAGCACTTTTTTCCCCCCCCCGTTTTGAAAGATCCCGGACTACTGGCAGCCAAACGGATGTTTGCCGCAACTTCCGATTTTTCAGTGGGAAGCTTCCCGCCCGACCAGTAGTGTGGCTCAGAGCGGGTGTTCAGGCAGCGGGGGCCCTCGTTTCTCCAGGAGAACCCACTGTCCACCGGAAATGTGGAGCACTGAAAACCCTTTTTCAAATGAATGGCTGGGTTTACCAGGAATCCACCCCAATGCCTTTGGCTTTAGATACATCACCATAATGCCCCACCAAAACTTTGAGAAATGAGTCTGGGTTCAAAATACCTGCCTCAGCCATTTTTCTATACCCCCACCCAACTGGGTGCCACCCATCTGCTGCCCGTTGCTCCACTGCCCCTTTTACCCTTTTACCAGGGGCTGGTTTGGCCACCCCCCTCCAACTCTGTCGTTGTGCCACCCATGACCTCATGCTTTCTGCTGCTGTTGCGGTGCCGGGACCTCCACACTGGTCTTGTGCCACTGTCTGACCTCATGCTGCGTTGCTGTTGTTGGTGCTGGGGGCACCTCCACACACTGTCATTGTGCCACTGTCTGCCCTCATGCTGCCGCTGATGCTCTGCCCTGACTTCCACACTGTGTCATTGTGCCCCTGTCGTCCTCATCTCTCTGTGGGTCCTGCCGTGACCTGCACACTCTGTCATTTGCCACTCTGTGGGCCCACTCCTGTTTTTGCCACCTCCAGAATGTCATTGGCCACTGTCTGACCTCATGCTGCTGCTCCTGCCCTGACCTCCACACTGTGTCATTGTGCCCAAACTGTGGCCCCTTCTGTTTTTTTCCACCCCCAGAATTCATTGTGCACTGTCGACCTCATGTTGTGCGTGGCTGCTCCGTGACCTACACACTCTGTCATTTTGCCACTCTGTGCCTACTCCTGTTTTGCCCCTCCAGAAATTTTCATTTTGCCACTGTCTGAACCTCATGCTGTTGCTGTTTTTCTGCCGTGACCTTTACACTTTTCATTTTGCCACTCTCTGGCCCCACACTGTTTTTAACCTCCAAAAAGTCATTGTGCCACTGTCTGACCTCATCTGCTGCTGTGGCTCCTTTCCTGCCTCCACACTCTGTCCCTTGTGCCACCTGTGGCCTATTCCTGTTTCTGCCACCTCCAGAATGTCTTGTGCCACTTCTGACCTCATGTGCGCTGTGGCTGCTGTCGGGACCTCCACACTGTGTCATTGTCAACTGTCTGACCTCATGCTGGCTGCTGTTTTTGCTGCTGCGGTCACCTCCACCCCTGCTTTTTGCCACGTCTGACTCATTCTGCTGCTGTGGCTGCTGCCGACCCCCCCACTCTGTCATTGTGCCCCAACATTGGCCTACTCCTTTTTGGTGCCACCTCCAGAATTTGTCATTGTGTCTCTCTGCCCTGATGCTGCTGCTGTTATATGTCATCTCCACACTGTGCTATTGTCCCCTTTTGGGGGCCCTGATGTTTCTGCCCCCTTTCCAGAATTTTGTCATTGTCCACCTGGGGCCCCTACTCATCTGCTGCCAAGTGCCGCTGTCTCATTGGAACCCCCTAGGTGTCCTAATGCGTTTCCCCCCCTCCCCCTCTATGACGTTGCCACTGGGGTTTGTTTTTCCCTTTTTTTCACCCTCAGAAAAAGGGAAGGATCAGATTGTCTAGCCAAAAGCAGGAGGGATCCCAGAACACAAAAGACTCAAATATCCCATTTACTGGTCATTCTTTTTGGATCAAATCAGTTTTTTTTTGGCCCCCGCAATACTGATGGATTATTGACGATTTGAAAGTGGACACGACAGTAAAGGAAGGGCAAAATGACAGGCCTCAACGCAAAATTACGCCGTCACCCTTCCACCATTCGGGGGGCCATACATGATCAGCATTAACAGAACAGGGTTTTGTCTATTTTGGACAATTTTAAAATCTGGCTTAATGGAGTGACCCCTGTGACTTTTTCCCCACTGTGCGAACCTTATGTCTCCAGTCCTACTACTGTGTTCTTTACCTATGGTAGGATCTTAGCCCTCACTTGATTTTTTCCACTGGTGCTGCCATGACTTTTTCAGGCTGCATTCCTGCTTAAAAATTTTTTTTTGGGCATTTTTGCCCCCCTAATTCCCGGAAATTTTTTTAAATGAAGTGTTCTAAAGCGGGGGCAGTATATGCTGTCTACAAAAAAAACACAGCATTGTAGAAACCAAAACAAACTCCCTCTGCATTTTTAAGCATGGGACAACAATCTACAGCACCATACAGGCTCTTCGCAGCCTGGAAATAGCTGTTTTTTAACTCGATTCGTCCTGAAGTGATTCGGACCGAAACAAATTTTGTCAGAAATTTCGGCGAAGTCGGCAAACCGAATTTTTGAGAAATTCGCCCACCTCTAGTCCTAACTCTCTGGGATTGATTGAATTTCCCTTTTCTTTGTGGATACATTCCATTGAAGCATTGTGTTTGAAGAAGTGACTTGCACTGTTCTATTGGAATAAATGTGTAGATTGGCTACTGGGTTGTCATCTTCAACTCTTGTCAAATATTATAGGCTTGATATGATGTCCTCTCAGGGTTCATTATTTATCAAAATAGTGTTACAAGGTGCATCCAAGTTATATTACTGCTTAAGTATTATTTATGTGCTGGCACAGGAAGTTAAATATTTGCGTACCCACAATTCTCGTTTCATGAAGTCTTTTTGTAGCAAAATAATCTGATCCTATTAAATTATTTTCACTGCTGCATACTATACACAAGTGGTTCATTGCTTCATCTATATATGTCATTGAGCTATTACTTGATTGATTGTTTTATTGTTTACTGTTGTTTAAATGTCTATGCTGTCTAAGCAGTAGGAGGGATATTTTTGTACTACAGGAAATGAAAATATCTGTACATATCTGTACTACTTAGGTTTCATTGTCTTCAGTGTATCTTATACATATATACTAATGTACAGTGTTTTGAAAAAGGTTGAATGTATAATGTGACATTTTCACAATTTGAAGCTTTACCTAAGTACTATATATACTTAGTTAGAGATAAAATAAAACATAAAAGCAGGAAGTGCTTCCTTGTGAAGTTAGATAATATTATATTATATGTACACAAATATAAATTGTGCTTACCGTGTAGTGTTTTGCAGTGAAGAAGCAACACTTCTTGATGTGTAGAACCTTATTCTGGTCATCGGCTTGTCATCTCACCTGAGTTTGGCACTCAGAACATAGGAAGTGGTTCCATGGCAAATATATCTCCAAAGAGTTGTGATCCTTGTCAAAACGAGATCTAGTATGTTAGGAGACAACGCTTGGATCGAAAGGTTCGTTTTATTTGTAAACGGATTCTAAATAAATAAAAGATAAACTATTATACACTTTATGTAATCACACAAAATGCGTAGATGTTTTTTTCTTTCAGTCCTTATACTAACAAAAAGAACCTTTTTATTCCAAGTGCTGTTTCCTTCCATGCCTGATATGGTTTTGCCAATCAACTCCATGGGGATCACATTTCTTCAGAGATATACTTTTCATATGTTTTAAGTAGTCTGCTTAGACATGCAGCCCCCAGTGTCCCCCTTTGTGGCCTCCAGACATGCTTTGTCTTTGTCTTTATACGTCAGAAATAAATATTCAACTTTTGACAGCTGCATTCAACTGATGGCGCTATATGGCTGGCAATGTTATGGAGGGCACTGTATGGCTGGCACTATACAGCTGTATGTGCGATCTAAAGCAACCTAAATAAGGTTGCTTAAAATCAAGGGGTAATCAATGCAATGAAAACTATTTGGGTATGTCTACACGGCATGGGTTTTCAGTCAGATTTTGACATGGTTTTCGGATTTATAAACCATCAAAATCTGACTGTAAACCATCCCCATAGACCTCAATAGAAAATCTGAGCTGTAGTCTACTCAGCTTGGATTTTCTGAGATTGGATTTTAAAACCGCTGTTTTTGTAAAAACTTGGAACATGCACAATAATCTACTGATATACACTAGAAAACAGGTGAAAAATATACTATTGAAGGTCAGTGGGAAGGCTGAAAACTGACCAGGACATATGGTTATCAGTAGAGATGGGCGAATCGATTCTATATCGAATTGGAATTCGTTTAGAATTTCGGAAAACTTCGGTTCGTAAAGAAATCGAACTATGGGTTGATTCGCGGGAACGAAGTGTGGCTTTTCATTGATCAAAATGGGCTGCGACCACTGGGCGATACTTGGGCAAAAGCACTCTGGGAGGAAGAAGGGCATAGCCTGCATGACATGTGCATAGATGAACCAATCAGAGAACCGCGGGATTCTGTGACGTCACCGCACTAGTATAAGCCCGAGCGCGGCCGCTGGGAGCTCACACTCCTCTCAACGTACTGACAAGGAAATGTGCTGCTGCGGGTTATAGCGCTTTCCTGAAGAACTGATTTTTACACAGCGATTTTTTGTGGGGTTGTCTCAGCTTGTCCTCAGAGACTGTTCTCTGAATGTTCTATTTCGATTTTTTTGGGGTATTGGTCTGAAATCCAGTGTGCGTTCCACTAGCAGCTAGCAATACACTTCAATAACCAAGTGGGATCTAAAGCCAGTTTCCTTGTTGTATTCATTTAAAGAAACAGCGTTATTACAATATCAAATACCACTTCATTTTTGGCTGCTGAATTTCTATTAGCGCAATTTACATCAGGGGTTAATTAAGCTTGTTTTGCTGGTGTGCTGACAAAAATTAAACAAACCGTACTTTTTCAACGCCATAATATATATTTTTTTTTTGGTAGCCTAATTCAACAAGCAAAGGTTATTACAATTTTTATCTCTTGTTGTGTGGCGTAGAAATAACGCCATTGTAACACGCAACAAAGCAACTTAGTTTTGTGTGGCTCAATTCTATTGCGTCAAGTTTTACATTCCCCCCCCCTAAAGGGGTTAATTAAGCGTTGTTTTGCTGGTGTGCTGACAAAAATAAACCGTCTTTATTCACGCCACATATATTATTTTTTTTGGTAGCCGAATTTTCACAAGCAAGGTTTAATTACAATTTTATCTCTTGTTGTTTTGCGTAGAAAAATAACGCCATTGTAAAAATACGCTACAGGGTTTGGGAAGCTACTAGTTTGTGGTGGCTCAATTTCTATTGCGCAATTTACAATCCAGCGTTTAATTAAGCTTTGTGTTGCTGCTGTGCTGAACAAAAATAAACCGTCTTTTCAACCGCCAAATATATATAATATTTTTTTGGTAGCCTAATTCAAAGCAAAAGTAAATTACAATATAATCTCTTGTTGTGTGGCGTAGAAAATACACCATTGTAACACGCTACAAAGCTACAAGTTTGTGGTGGCTCAATTCTATTGCCCAATTTACATCCAGGGTTTAATTAAGCTTTGTTTTGCTGCTGTGCTGACAAAAAATAACCGTCTTTTTCAACACCGAACTATAGACATTTTACTTGTAGCATAATTCCACAAAGCGAAGGTTAATTAAGCCTGTTTGTGCTTTTACATTTAGTAAAACACACAGTGCTTGTAAACCGACACAAAATAACCAAAAAAAGTAAATTTTTCCTGCCATTTGTGGGAGCGCAATTTATATCCAAGGGTTACCCAAGCTTGTTATCTGGGTTCATATGGAGTCAAAAACAGGGTGTATATTTATCATTATACAAAGCTCATCAAACAGTGTCTGGTATCATTTTAGAACAAACAGTATGTCAGACAGAGAGGTGGCAGGCTCTGCAACTGCAAAAAAGTGGCAGTGCACAAACATTTCTGAAACGGGCCCAGGTCGCAGCACGAGCAAGGGGACTCGCAGCAGGGGTCACTCGTGATGCCACAACTGCCCGCTGTCATCTAGCGGCCCGTGTGTTGTTTCAAGCAACCCCAAGGGTTTCTTGATTGGTTGACTAGGTCATATCCCATCTTCCTCCCAGAATGACATCTGACAACCCCAGCCAAGAGTCGGTGGGAACCTCAGACACAACACTTATTTGGCATGGCCCGGGAGCGGGTCCAGCGGCCCTCACCTGTCCTCAGCCCGCCCTCGTCCCATCCAGTTCCTCAGCCAGGATTCTACTATGTGGTCTGGGCTTCAGCGCCACTATATAGCGAGATGAACAATTGTGAGGAGGGCAGTCAGCAGCTACTTGGC
This sequence comes from Phyllomedusa bahiana, assembly GCA_025379985.1. NCBI lineage: Eukaryota > Metazoa > Chordata > Amphibia > Anura > Hylidae > Phyllomedusa > Phyllomedusa bahiana. The sequence goes on from JAODAL010027229.1 coordinate 44,198, forward strand.
AGCGAAGAAATGGGGCAATATCCCCAGCTTCTTGCAGTAGGCGGCAAAGTATAGATGGGGAGAGTGGCATGGGAGGTCAATGTGGTGGAGGTCAGCCTCGGCTTACCAAGAACCGGTGATGAGACAGTAGTGACGATGAAACACAAATAGATGATGATAGTAGGCCGACCGCGACTTGGGAAGCCGGGTGAAGCAAGGGCTCATATTCATCGTCAGGGAGAAGAGGCGTCAGCTTGCGCGTCAGGCAGCGGCGCAGCCAGCAAGTGGGTTGTGGTGGCCGTGAGTCAGCCAGGGTAGCAGCAGTGTGAGGTCGGGAGCCAAGCGCCACGGGGTAGAAAACTCCCGCTACGCAGGTCAAGACAGTAGCGCACAGGGGGCCTGAGCGAGGCAGCGGCGGCAGAGTCACTCAGTGCGGTGCGTTGGGCGTAAAATCGCTACTCGGAGCCTGTGGTGGCAGTTTCTTGATAAGACACCGGAGGAGCCAATATGGTATATGTAGAATCTGTGGGCATAAAAGTGAAGCCGTGGCCAGTGAAGCTAACTTGGCACAACGGCCCTGCTTCAACACATGCAGCGTCACCATCCGGTGGCCTGAGAAACGGTGCTCAGATGTGGTTGGGTCAATCCTGCCGCTGCAGCAGCACAGCGGCCCAGTGGCACGCATGCTGCCCAGTTTCAGCCAGACAAGGCTCACACCTCGCAGAAGGCAGCTGTTTCTCTTTGACATCCTCTCCGGTCCAGATGCTCCTGCTCCTCCTACTCATGGGCGCCAGCAGTCCCGTTCAGAGAGGCGATTGTAAAGAGACAACAGTATGCGTCCAGCCATCCATAAGGGTGCAGCAGCTGACCGTGCTCACCTGACCAAGTTGTTGGTACTAGCAGTCCCCAACCTTTCCAAATGGTGGAACTCTGCACCATTCAGAGAACTAATGGCTTGTGGCCGAGCCGAGATGGGAGAGTTCCAAGCCGTAATTTCTTTTTCCAAAAAAGGGCAGTAACCAGCACTTCAATAAATATGTAGAACAGAAAGTGGGTCAGTCCTTGAGCTATTCGGTTTGTTCCAAGTACACGCAGCGCGGACGTCTGGAGCTGTAATACGGTCAAGGCCACTACATGTCCTTTATACGGCCCACTGGGTGTATGTGCTTCCTGCCCAGGGCACACCAACAACTTGGAGACAGGAGACAGCCGCTTTCCTCCTCCAACCCACGTTGTCAAACTGCTTGCTCCTGCGCCAATGTCCCGCCTCCTGCCTCCTCCCCACCACCACAAACCATCTCAGCCTCCACAATTAATGCTCCATCCATACCACATGTGAGGCACAGCGGTGTCACGCAGTTCTACACCTAGCTTGCTCGGCAACGAAGTCACACAGGGGAGGAACTGCTCCGCGTCATGCAGCAATGAAATCGATGTGTTGCATTCTCCGCGCCCAACTGCAAATCGGAACATGTGACGGACAATGGGAGGAACATGGTGTCCGCGCTGCAATCCGAGGAGGATGGTCCATGCGCCCTGCATGGCGAACGCGTACAATCTGGTTGGTAAAAAGGTTCCTGAAGTCTTCCACCGATCTTCAGAACAATTCTGAAAATGCCAGGAAAACTGTGCATGGCACTTTATCCATTCGACAAAGCCAGGAACACCCATCCCTCGAGTTCAGCGCAGAACGGCCTCCCCCAACATCGCTCTGATATGCGATGTTTTCCAAACCCGCTGGAATTCCAGCCTGCACATGTTGGAACCGAATGTATGAACAGAGAAAGGCCATTAACGATTATTTTTGATGATCCAGGAGACAGAAGTACTTTCCCGCTGTGTAACTTTGATGTCAGCCATGCAGCTCATCGTGACACCTGCCGTTATTGTTTTTTGTTGGTTTTTTTTTGAGCCATTCGAGGAGGCCACTTTATTTGTCAGTCGCCAGACTACGGATGAATAACGTCATTCCACTGCTTCATGTCCTCGGAACAATTGCTGAAAAATCTGTCTGGGCAGGGGACTGGAGATGTGCGACTACATCTCGGGCCACATGAGTCCGGTGGGGACTGAAATGGGGAGGAGGAGGAGGCGGACATTTGGAGTCGAGCATGTGTCTGGTGAAATGAGTGATTTTCACCCAGGTGACAAGAAGAAGGAAGGAGCAGGAGCAGCTGGAGGAGTGGATGGAGATGAGGAAGACTAGGCAGATTACTCCCAAAGTCAACGTGGCAGTATACAGTGGAAATGGAGGCAGGGAGCCCCTCGGAGTCACTTGTGGATTTCCCGCAGCATGCTTATTTTGGCCTGGCTAAGTGACAGCCGAATAGTCACAATCCGGCAGAGGGATGACTTCCTGGCTCTCCACCCTATTTGGAGCCCTCGCTACCGGTGCCAAAATGGGAGCCTTTTTCCCAGCTATTGGAGAGGGAAGAAAACTCAATACTATAGGAATCCCTCCGTAATCAGTTGGGCCGGCCCCCCCCCCTTGCCTACTGTGCGGCATCGTCCCCTCCGCTGACAGTCTGAAACCGGGGGGTTTCCTCAGCGCTCACGTACTACGCCGCGGCTGCTGGGTGAAGGTGGGGGGGTAGGAGCATAAACCAGCTCATCAGCAGTAACCTAAGTCTGGAGTCACTAATGAGTCAGCTTCCTTCACTCCCGCCTAGTGAGGAGGGCATCACCAGCAGCAGAGTAGGACATGGAGCATTCCCTTGAACCAACAGGTGTGGCCTACTTGGACAGCACTCTTGCCACCCAGTTAGAAGATCTACGCTGACGACTGGGCAGGCCCAAACTGGAATGTGGTGGCCGCAACTTGCCGAGTGTGCAGTGGAGAAGGCTGTCCTGCCCGCCAGTAGTGTGGCATCAGAGGCGGGTGTTTCAGTGCGGCGGGGGCCATCGCGTTACCCCAAGGAGAAAACCCGCTTGGTCCACGGGAAATGATTAACACTGACCTTATGTCAAGATGAAATCAGGCGTGGATCGGCCAGGCTTTCCACACAACCAATGCCTTTAGGCTGCAGTCTGGGTTCAATACTACCTGGCCTCAGCCACTTATTCTGAATGCCGTCCACCCGCCTGATGCCACACATCTGCTGATTAGTTTCTCCATCTGCTACCACCGTCTTTACAAGGGACTGGTATTGCCACCACACCGTCAACACTCTTGTCATTGTGCCACTCTATGCTGCTTCATGCTGCTTGCTGCTGTTGCTGTTGCCGTGACATCCATACTGTGTCATTGTGCCACTCTGCGGCTGGTACTGTTATTGTGGCCACCTACAGAATGTCAATTGTGCCACTGCTCTCTGCGCTCATGCTGTTGCTCCTGTCATCACCACCACTCTCTGTCATTGTGCCACTCGCCAGACCTCATGCTGCTGGGGCCGGGCCGTGACCTCCCGCTCTCAGTCCATTGAGCCGCCTGTGGCCTATTACTATTTTTGTGCCACCTGCAGAATGTCGTTGTGCCACTCTCTGACCTCAGGCTCTGCTGTGGACTCCTGTCGTGCCCTCCACACAGTGCATTGAGCCACTGTCTGACTATGCTGCTGCGTGGCTGCTGAGCCGTGCCCTCCACAATGTGGCCTACCCTGTTTTTGCCACCGTCCAGAATTTGTCATTGTGGCCACGTCTGACCTCATTCTGCTGATGTGGCTGCTTCCGTGCCCTCCACACTGTGTAATTGTGACACTGTCTGACCTTATGCTGCTGCTGTTGCTCCTGCAGGCCCTCCACACTGTGTCATTGTACCACTCTTTGGCCTACTCCTTTTTTTGCCACCTCCAGAATTTGTGATTGTCCACTGCCTGACCTCATGCTGCTGCCCCCCCCGTGACCTCCACACTGGTCATTGTGCCACTCGCGGCCTGGTACTGTTTTGGCCACTTCCAGAATGTCATTGTCCACTGTCTGACTCAATGCTCGCTGTGCACCGCCGACACCCTCCACACTCTGAAGCCGCGGTCTCTGTCACTAAAGTTGCCCACCTGAGCTCTCAGTTTGTTTTTTTCCGACTTTTGCTGCCATGAACATTTATCAGGCGACGTTCCTGCTTCAGTTTTTTGGTCAGTTTTGCCCCCAATAAGTGCCCAGGCATTTTATAGTGATGGCGATTCTAAGAGCGCGGCATTCATGTGCGTTCATAGCTAAAACACAACATTGTAATGGAAGACGCTAACCAAGCTCCCTCTGCATATTTAAGCATGGCACAACGTTCTAATCAGCACCCTGTACAGGCTCTGGGCACCTGGAAATAGCTGTTTTTTTAACGTGATTCGTGCCGAGTAATTCCGACCGAAACGAATTTTGTCGGAAAATTCGGCGAAGTGACCGAACCGAATTTTTGAGAAATTCGCCCATCTCTAGTTATCAGTTTATGCTTCAGATTTTGAACATATATATGCACTACTCACAAAAAGTTAGGGATAACGGCAGAGTAGGATGTGGATCCTCTGGACCACTGCAAGTAGTAGTATAAGCCACGTCAGGAAGTGGAGTCTAAGTAGCTTCCCAGTTTTCCCCAGAGCCCGCCACAATGCAGGTTGGACTTGCTGCGGCTGGAGACTATCAGTTCGCTACCCCTGACGTGACTTGCTTGCGGTGGCAGCCGGTGTGCAGCGTGGTACAGAATCGACAGGCAAGCAAGCAAGGTCAGCACAGGCAGCAAACAAATGGAATGCTTTCTCTAAGGCACTGTAGATCCAGTAGGGAGTGCAGGAGGTAGGCAGGAAATATAGGGTCATGAGGTCTCAGACTTGGGCATCCACGTCAGGAACATCTGAAGAAACTAACAGAGGCAGGGGGGAGGATGGTGTCGGCCATAAACAATACAAAAGGGAGAAGACTAAGTGACATAAATAATCCCCCAGAACTTGATTTACTCTTTCCACTTGTTGAGACTATATGCAAGGGCAGTCTATGCAGGCTGAAAATATTCTGGAAGTAGTGACCAGAAGATGAGCAGAGGGGAGACCGGGCAGAGGCACGAGGTGGGACATCTTCAAGAACTAGTCTGTAACCATCCAAATGATGGTGTTATTTGAGGAGGACGATAGGTCAGTAATGGAGTCCATGGCTATATGGGTCCAAGGACACTGTGGTATGGGCAAAGGTTGAAAAGGCAACAGGTTTGAGACGTTGAATCCTGTTGTGGGCACATGTGGCACACGAAAGAACAAAGTCCTTGACATCTTGACCCAGATTGAGTAAACAGGATTTTTGAACTCCAGAATGCCAGGCCAGCAAAGAGCAACTATCCCACTTCAAGACTCTTCTTATTAGAGCGGGAGGTATGACACGTTGGAGGTCAATGGTCGCTGCCGTAATAAGATGTTCAGGAGGAACGATATGCCATGGTGCAGAGTCTAGGCTAGTGACATCGGAGGCACAGAACAGAGCATCAGAATTGATATTATTGTTTGCCACTTGTAAGTGTATCAAGAAGCCAAATCTGGAGAAGAAGTGGGACCACCTAGCTTGCCGAGGATTTAAGCGCTTGTGCCGTCTGAAGATACTGCAGGTTTTTGTGGTTGGTGAATATGCTTACTGAGTGAAAAGTCCCTTCTAGTAAATGGCGCCATTTTTCCAAAGCCAGCTTAATGACAAGCAGTTCTCGATCCCCTATAGTGTAATTTCTTTCAGCAGGGGAGAAAGTCTTAGAAAAAAACGCAGGTGATACTTTTGCCTTTGAAGGTTTTCTGTGTGAAGACCGCACCTGCTCCCACAGATGAAACTTCAAGGAAGAAATGCTTCTCAGGGTCGGGCTTAGACAGAATTGGTGCAGAGGCAAAGGCAAACTTTAAACGGGAGAATGCCTCTTCTGCCTTGGGTGGCCAGGATTTGGGATTTCTGTTTTTCTTGGTAAGCGACACAATAGGTACCACCTCCGTGGATAAGTGCTGAATAAATTGTTGGTAATAGTTGGCGAATACCAGGAAGTGATGTATGGACCGTAAACCAACTGATCTTGGCCACAGAAGGAAGGAAGACAACATGGCAGGGTGCATCTGGTCCTCTGTCAGAAACAATGTGCCCAAGGAAGGGTAGACTGGTCTGTTCAAAGATGCATTTTTCAGTCTTGGCATAGAGTAGATTGCTTCATAGACATCTTAGAACCTGGTGTACGTGCGTATGATGAGCTTCAAGACTAGGCGATTAAACCAAGATGTTGTCCATATACAAATCAACACACGAGTACAGGAGGTCTCCAAAGATCTCTTTAACAAATTCTTGAAAGATGGCTGGAGCATTACAGAGGCTGAAAGTCATCACCAGGTATTCAAAATGCCCGTCTTGGGTATTGAAGACAGTCTTCCATTCATCACCTTCACAAATTCCAATTAGGTTGTACGCCCCCACAAGTCGACTTTCGTGATGACTTTGGCTCCAAGAAGATGGTCAAAAAGCTCAGATATCAGTTGCAATGAATATCGGTTCTTAATGGTAATCTTATTGAGACAATGATAGTCAATGCAGGGCTAAAGATAACAATCCTTTTTTCCACAAAGAAGTATCTGGCACCGGCTGGAGAAGAGGACTCTTTCTGAAAATTCTGTTATATAAGCCGCCATGACCTGTGTCTCAGGTATGGACAAAGACCCTGCCATGAGGAGGAGTTGTCCCAGGCAGGAGGTCAATATGACAGTCATAGGCACAATGCAGCGTTTTTCACAGAAAAGTGTGTATTCATGATATAGTGAAGGTAGTCTTGTCCCCAACATGTGTCTTCACCTGTTTGCCAGTTTAGTACTGGAGTGTGATGCTGTAGCCACAGAAGTCCCAGAAGGACTGCAGAGGGGAACAGGGTAAGGCGTAGAACACAACTTTCTCCTTGTGCAATGCTCCCACTTGGAGAGTTAGAGGTTCAGAACTGAATGCAGTCACTCAGGCATTCAGCATTAATGGAGTAGATGACCAGAGGCTTAACACTCCTAAGTGAAACGTGACAAATTGTGCCCAATTTTCCCTTTATGATTTCATATGACACAGTGTTACAAGATCTCAGGTGTGAATGAAGAGCAGGTATGTCAGATTTGGTGTTATCGCCCTCACACTTTCTCATACTGTTCACTGAAGGTTAAACATGGCACCTCATGGCAAAGAACTCTCTGAGGATCTGAAAAAAAAATTGTTGCTGTAGATAAAATGGCATAGGTTAAGAAGATTGACAACACACTGAAACTAAGCTGCAGCAGAAGACTATATAGAGGTTTAACAAAACAGCTCCACTCAGAACAGGTCTCTCCAAGGTCGACCAAAGAAGCTGAGTGTAAATTTTCAGCGCCATATCCAGAGATGAGTGTTGCCAGCATGGCTTCAGAGGTTATGGGTTTGGGGGATCAGCCCCAGCCCCTGTCAGTGCTCAGACCATACACTGCATCAAATTGGTCTGCTCGACTGTTGTCACAGAAGGAAGCCTCTGCTAAACATAATTCACAAGAAAGACCACAAACAGTTTGCTGAAGACAAGTAAACTAAGGACATGGATTACTGGAATCATGTCATGTGGTCTGATGAGACCAAGATAAACTTACTTGGTTCAGATGGTATCAAACGTGTGGTGGCAACCAGGTGAGAAGTACAAAGAAAAGTGTGTTTTGCCTACAGTCAGGCATGGTGGTGGAAGTGTCATCGCTTGGGACCGCATGAGTGCTGCTGGTTTTGGGAGCTACAGTTCATTGAGGGAACCATGAATGCTAACATGTACTGTGACATACTGAAGAAAAGCATGATTCCCTCCCTCCGGAAACTGAGCTGCAGGGCAACTACATGCTAACGACCCCAAATACATGTGCATGTCGATCCACTGCCTTCTAAAGAAAATGAGTATAAAGGTCCTGGACTGGCCAAGCAGGTCTCCAGACCTGAACCCTATTGAGCATCTGTGGGGCATCCTCAAACGGAAGGTCGAGGAGCGAAATGTCTCTAACATCCACCAGCTTCGTGATGCCATCATGGAGGAATAGAAGAGGATTCAAGTGGCAGCCTGTGAAGCTCTAGTGAACATCGTGTCCTAGAGAGTTAAGGTAGTGCTAGAAAATAATGGTGGCCACACGAAATATTGACACTAGAGATGGGCGAATTTCCCGAAATTTGGTTCGTTCACTTCGCCGGATTTCTCGGCAAAAAATAACTTCGTTCCGAATTACTTCGGGACGAACCACGTTAAAAAACAGCTATTTCCAGGCTGCACAGAGCCTGCAGGAAGCTGTAGAACGTTGCGCCATGCTTAAATATGCAGAGGGAGCTTGGTTTGGTCTTCATACAATGTTGTGTTTTAGTATGACACGCACATGACTGCCGCCGCTCTTAGAATCGCTTCACTATAAAATTCCCTGGGCACTTAAGAGGGCAAAACTGAACAAAAAACTGAAGCGGGAATGTTGCCTGATAAAGTCATGCCAGAGAAAGCTGGAAAAAAACAAGCTGAGAGCTCAGGTGGCAACATTAGTGACAGAGTGTGGAGGTGACGGCGGCAGCCAAAAGCAGCAAAGGGGGGTCAGACATTGGGACAATGACATTCTGGAGGTGGCAAAAACAGGAATACCCCCCGATTTTTACAATGACCCAGTGTGGAGGTCACGGCAGGGAGCACATGAGGTCAGAAATGGCACAATGACAGAGTGTTTTAGGTCAGGGGGACAGCCCCAGCATCACATTAGGTCAAAAAAGTGGCCAATGGGCAAGGGGTGTGTAGGGCACAGCAGCCCGCCACAGCACAGAAAGAAAGGGCAGACAGTGGCACAATGAACAGTGTGTAGGGCACCCAGCAGCCCCCCCAGCAGCAAATTTTAAGGGTCAGACAGTGGCCCCAATGACACAGTGTTAAAAAGGTTCCCCGGGGGAGCAGCAGCCCCTGGGGTCAGACCGTGGGACAAATTTACATTTTGAAAGGGGGGCAAAACAGTAAATAGGGCCCCTGAGTGGCACAATGACAGAGAGTTAAAGGGGACGGGGGCAGCACATTTAGGTCAAAACAGTGGCACAAATGGGAATTTCTGGGGGGTGGGAAAAAACAGGAGTAGGCCACAGAGTGGGGCCCAAAGACACAGTGTGTAGGGCACGGCAGCAACCCCAGCAGCGCCTAAAGGGCAACAGTGGCACAAAGACATGCTGGGGTGGCAAAAAAAGGGAAAAAGGGCCAAAAAGAGTGGCACAATGACAGAGTTTTGTAAGTCAAGGCAGCAGCCACAGCAGCACATTTAGGTCGGCCCGTGGCACAATGACATTCTGGATTGGCAAAAACAGGATTTGGCCCAAGGGGCAATGACACAGTGTGGGGGTCACGGCACCAAACCAAAGCAAACAGCATGAGGTCAGACCGTGGAAAAATGACACTGGGGTTTTAGGTCACCGGGAGCAGCACAGCAGCAGCATTTTGGGCAGAAAAGTGGGGAAAAATGGGCAGGAAAAGGGGAGGTCACAAACAGGAGACACAGCACACATGAGGTCAACAGTGGCACAATGAAATTTCTGGAGGTGGCAAAAAAAAGGAATAAAGGGCCCCAGAGTGGGGACAATGACAAGTGTGTAGGTTCCGGGGGGAGCGGGCCCCAAAGCAGCAGCAAGGGGGTCAGGGCAGTGGCCCCAAAACATTCTGGGGGTGGGCAAAAAAAAGTAGTAGGGGGCCCCTGAGTGGGACAATTGACCCAAAAGTGGAGGTGAACGGGGGGCAGCGCATGGAAGGTCCCGACAGTGGCACAAAGACTTCTGGAGTTGGGAAAAACAGGGGTAGGGGGCCCCAGAGTGGGACAATGACAAAGGTGGAGGCACGGGAGCAGCCACAGCAGCAGCATGAGGTCAGGCAGTGGCACAATGACATCTGGAGGGGGGGGCCCAAAAAAAAGGAACAGGCCCCAGAGGGCCCCAAGACAGAGTGTGTAGGTTTACGGCAAACAGCCAAAATCCACAGCCCTGATCCAGACAGTGGCACAATGACATTCTGGAGGTGGCAAAAACAGGAGTAGGGGCCCCAGAGTGGACCAAATGAAAACATGTGGAAAGTCCCAGGGCAGCAGCCACAGCCCCGCAAACATGAGGGCAAGGGGAGTGGCAAAAATACTTTTTGGAGGTGGGAAAAACAGGGGAAGGGCCCCAGAATGGGACAATGACACAGTGTTGGAGGTCACGGCCCCGCAGCCACTGCAGCAGCAATGAGGTCAGAAAATGGGACAATGACACATTTTTTTAGGGCCGGGCAAACACCACAGCAGCAGGGATTTAGGTCAAATTTGGGACAATTACAAAAGTGTGGGAGGGCACCCAAGCAGCCACAGCAGCAGCATAAGGCAAACAGTGGCACAAAAGACCGAGTTTGTAGGGCACGGCAGCAAGGGCCCCAAGGGAGCAGCATGAGGGCCCGACATTGGGACAATGACACAGCGTGTAGGTCACCCGCAGCAGCCACAGCAGCACATGAGGTTTTGGGCAGTGGGACAATGGAAAATTCTGGAAAGGGGGCCCAAAAAAAGGAAAAAGGCCCCAAAAAAGGGGGCAACAATGAAAAAGATTGTAGGTCAAAGGCAAACAAACCCACAGCAACACATGAGGTCAGACAGTGGCACAAAAACATTCTGGAGGTGGGAAAAAAAGGAATAGGGGCCCAAAAAATGGGGGCACAATTTAAAAAAGAGTTTTGTAGGTTTACGGCCCGCAGGACAGGCAGCCCTGAAAGGGCAGACAGTGGCACAATGACATTCTGGGGGGCAAAAAAAGGGGGTTTTGGGCCCCGAGTGGCACAATGAAGAAGTGGAAAGGGGACCGCCCGGCAGCAGCATGAAGGGCAGACGTGGCCAAAAGACATTCTGGAGGGGGCAAAAACAGGAAATAGGCCACGAGTTTAAAAATGACAAAGGTGGATACGGACGGGGACAGCAGCAATGAGGGCCCGGCAGTGGCAAAAATGACATTCTGGAGGTGGCAAAAAAGGGAAAAGGCCCCGAATGGCACAATGAAATTTGGAGGCCCGGAAGGGCCACAAGATGGGACATCACAATGCACTGGGGGCAAAAACCGGGAGGCAAAGTGGGACAATGACACTGGGGGGAGGTCACGGGGCAGCCCAGCGCAGCAAGGTCAAACAGTGGCACAATGACCCTTTGGAGTCAAAAAAAGGAGAGCCAAAAAA
>JAODAL010027230.1:0-55307 GCA_025379985.1 Phyllomedusa bahiana
CCAAAAATGAAAGGATTTGTTTTGTAAAAACGCTTTTTCTTTAATGAATACAACAGGAACTGGCTTAGTTTCCCACTTGGATATTGAATGAAATATGCACTGCAGTGGCCCACACTGGATTTCAGATCCAATACCGCAAAAAATTAGAAATAGAACATTAAGAGAACAGTCTCTGAGAAAAGCTGAGACACCCCACAGAAATCGCTATATAAAAATCAATTCTTCAGTAAGAGCTATCAGCCGCGGCAGCACCTTCCCTGATGAGCACAGTGAGAGGAGTGTGAGCTCCCGGCGTCGCGCCCGGACTTATATAGTGCGGTGACGTCACAGAATCCCGCCGGTTTCTGATTGGCTTCATCTCTGCACATGTCATGCAGGCTATGCCCCTTCTTCCTCCCAGAGTGCTTTGCCCCATGTAGCGCCATGTGCTCGCAGCCATTTTATCAATCAAAAGCACACTTCGTTCACCCAAAGTACCCCAAAGTTTGACTTCGTTCCAAACCGAAGTTTTCCTGAAATTCTAAACGAATTCCACTTCGTTAGAATCGATTCGCCCATCTCTAATTGTAATTGTTCCTACCCACATAGAAAATGCCACCCACCAAAATTGTGTTTCAAAAGCCAAATAGTGCTTGCTCCCTGCTACGCCCTGACATGTGCCCAAGCAACAGTTTATACTCACATATAGGATATTACTGAACTAGGAAATAATTGCATAATAAAATTTGGGGGTTCCATTTTTCCAGGATTCCTTGTAAAAATGAAACATTTTCAGCTATAACTGCATGTTGTTGGAGAAAAATATATCTTTTCACAGCCTAACGCTAAAAAAATTTCAAAAAAGGGACTCAGTCAGGAAGGTCAATGCTGGTTGCGGTGGTAAGGGGATAAGGAGTACCATAATCAATATGCCATCAAGGTCCCCAAATATCCCCAGAAAGGATTGTTTTATCCTATAGTGTTTCCCCTGTGTCTGGGTTCATGTGGTTATGACAAAATATACTTGACCACTTATAGAGATGTGTTAGAGTTTAGTTTGATCTTAAAATCATGGTATTTGTGTTATCTGTTTTAATCTCTAAACAAAAGCCATTAAAAAGCATTGAAACACTTGCGACAACATTCTGTACTGTGATATCATGGTGCATTGTCTGTCCAGTTAATCTTTGCTACAGCTGTTGAAAAGGCAGTGATGATAATTAGGCTTAGAATAGGGGCATGTTGATGCTTATCATAGCACTAGACTGCCTTTTTAAGTCAGTCGCACACAGGATATCTAGTTTTAAAAAGGAATCAAGGAAATATTATACCTCAATCCTAATATAAAAAGTTATCTTTATATTGAATTTTGGGTATAATTCTTATTTCTAGAATATATTGAATATATATTTATTTATTCAGATCTGTGAGAAAGATAAAATAAGTGAAAAATTGAGTCTAAAGACTAATAATGAATTCACAGCATGTAAACGATGTTTGGACAAAAACATTCACAATATTTATGGTTTAGGCACCCATCTTTGCATTCCTAGTTGAAGTATTACTCATAAATATTCACATACTGAGAATTCCACTTTTATGTTATTTTATAATACAGACCAGAATCTGTCAAAGTTAATACTTTTATGATTTCTAGAGGGAATCTAGCCTGTGCAAAAGATGTATGTTTTTCATTAGTTTTCACAATCTTTCTCTGTAATTTCTCTTAATGGTTCAGTTTTCATAAAGCCCATTTCCCATGGTGTAAAAATTCACTGTAACAAAAATATAACTTTCTTTCTAACAAGTTGATATTTTTTTTCTTGTAGTTTGTAAAAAAATGTTGCATATACCTGGTATAGCTGTATGGAACTTCCAGCATAAAGACAAATAATATTACTACTGTATTTTGTACTGTATTTTGAAGATTTAGGATTTTATTTTGTATGTTATTTCATTTTTTTTTAGTTTTGTTAAACCTTAAATTCTAAAATTTGATTTGAAAATTCAAATGAAAATTTGGATTGCATTAACATTGTAATCTGAATAACCTGTCAAATTTAAATAGACATTGTGCCAATGCAGTATATCATTTAATAAAATAAAATAAAATATGTTCATGCACAGCATTTACATCAGTATTTTAGCCATATAGCATTGTTTTTAGGTATTTTGTCTTACTGAAAACTGTTGTAACCATATACTAGTGCATCTCAAAAAAATTGGAATATTATTGAAAATTAAAGAGGTTCACCAGGACTATCTTTTTATTTGTTATAGTGCTCACAAATGTATTATATTAAGCCTTGTAATTCATACAGTAATGAGTCTATATAATATATGGGTTTCTCTATGTGACATAAATTATTGATATCAATTATCTTTTCAGTGATATTCTATTTTTTGAGATGCACTAATATTCACTGGAAAAGTATAAATTTCTTCAACACATGCTGTATTTTTCTTTGTGGTCTTTCTGTGGCATGCAAAAATGCAGCTTCATGTAAGCTATTTATGTGGTGATTTTGGCATTGTCTTTATTAAGTATTATTGTCCATTTTAGGCCAGATTCACAAACAAAATTAAAGTAAATTTTATGGGTTATTTTTAGAGATGGGCGAATTGATTCTAACGAAGTGGAATTCGTTTAGAATTTCAGGAAAACTTCGGTTCTGAACGAAGTCGAAGTTTGGGGGACTTCGGATGAACGAAGTGTGCTTTTCATTGATAAAATGGGCTGCGAGTACATGGCGTTACATGGGGCAAAGACTTGGGAGAAGAAGGGCATAGCCTGATGACATGTGCAGAGGATGAAGCCAATCAGAGACCGGCGGGATTCTGTGACGTCACCGCACTTTTAAAAGTCCGGGCGTGACGCTGGAGCTCACACCCTCTCACTGTACTGATCGGGGAAGGTGCTGCTGCGGCTGATAGCTCTTACTGAAGAACTGATTTTTATACAGCGATTTTGTGGGGTGTCTCAGCTTGTCTCAGAGATGCTTCTCTTAAGTTTCTATTCTGATTTTTTGGGGTATAGGATCTGAAATCCAATGTGCTTCCACTGCAGCTGCTTTATACATTTAACCTATCTGCTCACAGCACATTGAATATCCAAGGGGGATCTAAGCCAGTTCCTGTTGTATTCATTTAAAGAAACAGCGTTTTTTACAATAAAAATACCACTTCATTTTTGGCTGCTCAATTCTTTGGCGCAATTTACATCCAGGGGTTAATTAAGCGTTGTTTTTCAGCTGTGGTGACTCCAAGAAACCGTCTTTTTCACCGCCAAAATATATACATTTTTCCTGTAGCCTAATTCACAAGCAAAGGTTAATTACAATTTTATCTCTTGTTGTGTAGCATAAAAAACACGGCATTGTAACACGCTACAAAGCTAGTAGTTTGTGGTGGCTCAATTCTTTGGCGCAATTTACATCCAGGGGTTAATTAAGCGTTGTTTTTCAGCTGTGGTGACTCCAAGAAACCGTCATTTTCACCGCCAAAATAAAAAAAATTTTTTCCTGTAGCCTAATTCACAAGCAAAAAGTTAATTACAATTTTATCCCCTTGTTTTTGTAGCGTAAAAAACACGGCATTGTAACACGCAAACAAAGCTAGAAAGTTTGTGGTGGCTCAATTCTTTGGCGCAATTTACATCCAAGGGTTAACTAAGTTTTTTTCCCTGAAGTTGCATCAGTAAAATAAACTTTCTTTTTCACCACCACAGCAGAAATTCTGTAGCATAATTCATATCCGAAGGTTAATTAAGCCTTTACATTCAGTAAAATACACAGAGTTTTTAAACCGCACATACAAGTCAATTTTTCCTGGCCATTTTGGAGGCGCAATTTAATCCAAGGGGTTTCCCAAGCTTTTTACTGGGTTCATTTGGAGTCAAATACGGGTGTATATTTATCATATACAGATATCTTCATCAAACAGTGGGCTGTACAATTTTAGAACAAAAAAGTATGTCAGACAGAGGACGTGGCAGGCTCTGCACCTGCGAGTGGCAGTGGCATAAACATTCCTGGAACAGGCCCAGGTCGCAGCACAGCAAGGGGACGTCACAGCAGGGGTCACTCAGTGAGACAAGAACTGCCGCTGTCATCTAGCGGCCGTGCGTTGTTCAGCAACCCAAGGGTTCTTGATTGGTTGACTAGGTCATCCACTTCCTCCCAGATGACATCTGACAACCCCAGCCAAGAGTCGGTGGGAACGTCAGACACAACCCTAAGTTGGCATGGCCCGGGAGCAGGTCAGCGGCCCTCACCTGTCCTCAGCCCACCTCTGTCCCATCCGGTTCCCTCAGCCAGAGATCTACTATGTGGTCTGGGCTCAGCGCCACTATATAGCAAGGATGAACAATTTGAGGAGGGCAGTCAGCAGCTACTTGGCAGCGAAGAAATGGGGCCAATATCCCCTGCTTCTTGCAGTAGGCGGCAAAGTATAGATGTTGAGAGTGGCATGGGAGGTCATGTTGTGAGGGGTCAGCCTCTGCATACCAAGACCGGTGATGAGGACAGCAGTGACGATGAAACACAAATAGATGATGATGTAGCCAACCGCACTTGGGAGCCGGGTGAAGCAAGGGCTTCATCATCGTCAGGAGAAGAGGGCGTCAACTTGCGCGTCAACTTGTGTAACTTTGATGTCAGCCAGTGGCAGCTCATGCGTGACACCTGCCGTTTGTTGAGGCCATTCGTGGAGGCCACGTTATTTGTCAGTCGCCAGGACTACGGGAGGAATAACGTCATTCCACTGCTTCATGTCCTCGAACAGATGCTGAAAAATCTGTCTGGGCAGGGGACTGGAGATGTGGCGACTACATCTTGCGGTCACATGAGTCTGCTGGGGACTGAAATGGAGGAGGAGGAGGAGGACATTGGAGCAGAAGCATTGTCTGGTGAAATTAGTGTATTTTCTACCCAGGTGACAAGAGAGGAGGAGCAGGAGCAGCTGGAGGAGGTAGATGGAGATGATGAAGACGAGGCAGATGACCCGCAAGCACCGTGGCAGTATACAGTGGAGATGGAGGCAGGGAGCCCCTCGGAGTCACTTGTGCAGATGGCCCGCAGCATGCTGAATTGCCTGGCTAGTGACAGCCGAATAGTCAGCATCCGGCAGAGGGATGACTTCTGGCTCTCCACCCTATTGGACCCTCGCTACCGGTCCAAAATGGGAGCCTTTTTCCCAGCTATTGAGAGGGAGGACAAACTTAAATACTATAGGGAAATCCTCCGTAGTCAGTTGGCCGCTGCCTATCTGCGGGATCGTCCCTCCTCTGACAGGTCTGACCGGGGGGTTCCTCAGCGCTCACGTACTACTGCCGCGGCTGCTGGGGGAAGGTGTGGGGGGGGTGGTAGGAGCAGTACCAGCTCCATCAGCTGCAACCTAAGTCTGGAGTCACTGATGAGCAGCTTTCTTCACCTGCCTAGTGAGGAGGGCAGTCGCCAGCAGCAGCAGCAGCAGGACCTGGAGCAGTCCCTGAACCAACAGGTGGTGGCCTACTTGGACAGCACTCTGCCACCCCAGTTAGAAGATCCGCTGGACTACTGGGCAGCCAAACTGGATGTGTGGCCGCAACTTGCCGAGTTTGCAGTGGAGAAGCTGTCCTGCCCGGCCAGTAGTGTGGCATCAGAGCGGGTGTTCAGTGCGGCGGGGGCCATCGTTACCCCAAGGAGAACCCGCTTGTCCACGGGAAATGTGGAACGACTGACCTTTGTCAAGATGAATCAGGCGTGGATTGGCCAGGATTTCCACACACCAATGCCTTAGGCGTCAGTCTGGGTTCAAACTACCCACCTCAGCCACTATTCTGATGCCGCCACCCGCCTGATGCCACACATCTGCTGACAGTTTCCCCATCTGCCTACCACTATCTTTACCAGGGACTGGTATTGCCACCCACCTCAACACTCTGTCATTGTGCCACTCTATGACCTCATGCTGCTGCTGCTGTTGCTGGTGCCGTGACATCCACACTGTGTCACTGTGCCACTCTCTGACCTCATGCTGTTGCTCCTGCCGCCGTCACCTCAAATCTCTGTCATTGTGCCACTCTGTGGCCTACTCCTTTTTTTGCCACATGAAGAATGTCCTGTTGCCACTGTCTGACATCATGCTGCTGCTGTGGCTGCTGCCGTGTCCTCCACACTGTGTCATTGTGCCACTTTCTGACATCATGCTGCTGCTGCCGTGCCCTCCACTCTTTGTCATTGTGCCACTCTGTGGCCTACTTCAGTTTTTGCCACCTCCAGAACGAGATTGTGCCACTGCCTGACCTCAGGATGCTGCTACCTTGACCTCCACACTGTGTCATTGTGCCACTCTGTGGCTTGCTACTGTTTTGCCACCTCCAGAATGTCATTGTGCCACTGTCTGACCTCATGCTGCTGCCGCCGTGACCTCCGCTCTTAGTCATTGTGCCACTTTGTGGCCTCCTCCTGTTTTGCCACCTCCAGAATGTCATTGTGCCACTGTCTGACCTCATGCTGCTGTGGCTGCCGCCGTCACCTCCACACTCTGTCACTAATGTTGCCACCTGAGCTCTCAGCTTGTTTTTTTCCAGCTTTTGCTGCCATGACTTTATCAGGCTACATTCCCGCTTGAGTTTTTTGGTCAGTTTTGCCCTCTTAAGTGCCCAGGGAATTTTATAGTGAAGCGATTCTAAGAGCGGCGGCAGTCATGTGCGTGTCATACTAAAACACAACATTGTATGAAGACCAAACCAAGCTCCCTCTGCATATTTAAGCATGGCACAACGGTCTACAGCACCCTGCAGGCTCTGGGCAGACTGCAAATAGCTGATATTTAACGAGATTCGGGCAGAAGTAATTCGGAACGAAACAAATTTTGTCGGAACATTCGGCGAAGTGACCGAATTGAATTTTTGAGAAATTCGCCCATCTCTAGTTATTTTACATAGTTTTTTATTATTTTTTTTAGAAAAAAACTTAACTAGTTTTTTTGTAGTGCCTTAAAAACAACAAAAAACACAAAATCTAAAGAATGGCTCTAAAAGTGATTTAAATTTTAAATAACTGGTGACACCATACAAGTGTGGTGTAATTTTAAATGTAGGTCTAAAGTTTTAAGGGTACAATAGGCAAACTACAGTCATGCCAATTCTTATGCAGTTTAAGCAGCAGTTGTTGCAGTCTTTTGGCTAAACAAAGGGGCAGATTCAAAAGGAAGAAAATGTATAAAGAAAAGATTTTCTCTTTTATATCTACTCTACATACTAGTTATAAAAACTAGAGCAAAATGTGCTGAAGAAACTGTATATGTGTCACACAGCTAGTAGCATTTTTTGCAGTAATTATGATACAATTTATATCTGTGGGAGTGAGGCATCCTGACAAATGTTGTAGTTTTAAAAAAAATAATTTCACTTTGGTTTAAAAATAAATAATGCAAACATCCAGCTACAGCTGTAGTAGGACTCAAATGGCTTTTCTCATCACAATCTTTTGCAGACTTGAGCTATTTCTCTGTCTCTTACAGCTTCAAATCCAGAGGCGTGTCACTCCTCCCATTAGGCATGTCTTTTCTCAAGACTGGTGACATCATCATTCTGTGTGAGCAGTGGAAGGGAGAAGATGTCACAGCTCTGCAGAGCTCCTGCATTGACCAGTTCTCATGCCTGGAGAGCTGTCACCTCCCTCCACAAGCTCCTTGTAACTAGAACACCTGTATTGGTGCAAGCAGTTAAACATACTGCCTGAACTGATGAAATATATGTGAGAAATGCACTCTGCTCCCCCCTCTGTTATCAGACAGGAAGTAGAGGGGGAGAAGAATGTATAAGGCTGTTTATATGGTGGGGGAGAGAGTGGTATAAGCTGTTTATATAGGGGGTGGGAGTGAATCTCACGCTAAACTCAGTAATTTGTCCCCCAGTCCTTCACTAGAGCTTTTCCCCTGGAAAATGAGCAAAGAGAACACAGGCTGCCTATATTACACAGCCAGCAGCTAGCACAGAAAGCTGTTTTCCACAGCGCAAAGGGGATGAAGCACAGAGTGCAGGCAGCCAATCACAGCACAGGGGCAGGGTGTCCCTACCAGGGGGTGTGTCCCAACAGGGCTGAACTAAATATAGGGCAGCCAATCGCAGCAAAGGGAGTGTGGACCAACCTAAGGCTGCTGATTTAGCTCTAGAAACACACAGATTAGCTCATAGCTGCTATACTAAATGCTTTAGGTAATACAAGCCAATTGCAAAAGTGCTTATCTTTATTGTTCCCATCATTACAGATATGTTCTTTGTAGGGAGAAAACCCCTTTAAGATACAGTGTATCATGGAATAAAAGAACAAATGTACAAAAAAAAAATACTCCCCAAGGTCCTCCTTTCTGTTAATCCTATTTTGATTCACATTAGTATTAAATTTGAAAAAATATAAATAAATTCTCTTTATACACTCACCGGCCACTTTATTAGGTACACCTGTCCAACTGCTCTTTTAACATTTAAATTTTCTAATCACCAATCACATGGCGGCAACTCAGTGCATTTAGGCATGTAGACATGGTCAAGACAATCTCCTGCAGTTCAAACCGAGCATCAGTAGGGGGAAGAAAGGTGATTTGATGCCTTGAACGTGGCATGGTTGTTGTGCCAGAAGGGCTGGTCTGAGTATTTCAGAAACTGCTGATCTCCTGGATTTTCACGCACAACCATCTCTAGGGTTTACAGAGATTGGTCCGAAAAAGAAAAAACATCCAGTGAGCGGCAGTCCTGTGGGCGGAAATGCCTTGTTGATACCAGAGGCCCAAAGGAAAAATGGCAGACTGGTTCGAGCTGATAGAAAGGCAACAGTGACTCAAATAGCCACCCGTACAACCAAGGTAGGCAAAAGAGCATCTCTGAACGCACAGTACGGCGAACTTTGAGGCAGATGGGCTACAGCATCAGAAGCCCCACCCCGGGTGCCACTCCTTTCAGCTAAGAACAGGAAACTGAGGCTCCAATTTGCCAAGCTCATCGAAATTGGACAGTAGAAGATTAGAAAAAGTTTCCTGGTCTGATGATCTCGATTACTGCAGCGACATTCGGATGGGAGGGTCAGAATTTGCGTCAACAACATAAAGCATGGATCCATCCTGCCTTGTATCAACGGTTCAGGCTGGTGGTGGGGGTGTCATTTGGGGGGGAATAATTTTCTTGACACTCTTTGGGCCCCTTGGTACCAATTGAGCATCGTTGCAACACCTTGTGGAATCTATGCCACGAAGAATTGAGGCAGTCTGAAGGCAAAAGGGGGTCCAACCCGTTACTAGCATGGTGTACCTAATAAAGTGGCCGGTGAGTGTATATCCTGACCCAAGAGATCAGCCATGTCCTCCTCCTCCCTGTTCTATGTCTAGTTGTTAGACACCCAGTTTGAAGTTGCAAAAAAAAAATTGTTGATCCCCCCCCAACACACACCCACACCAAAATACACACACACACACACACACACACACACACCACACACACACACACACACACCACACACACACAGACTGACTACGCTCTACCCACTTTTTTGTTTATTATCCAGAAATAAAAGAGATGATTGGACTACTTGTTTCAGGAGCATGCATTGTTTACTGACAAAATTAAGGTTCAAGTATATTGTCTGTTTTTGTACTTTTATCATTTATTTCTAGGTTTAGAGCGACATGTAACATGTATGTACGGGGCTTCGCCAGTTTTCTGGCATCCTTTCAGTCCAAAACTGGCGAAGCCCTGTGAACTCAAGGTATGAGCAGGCACACTCCAAAATTAGGCACATTATAAAGCACCCACGGCACTTTGTCATGCGCCTAAGATGTGGGGGCATTCTTCACATTTATGATTTTAGTATGGCAAATCCAGGCGCATTACTGCTGGAAAAAGGTAGACCAATTTAAAACCGGTTTACCTGAGTCTGAATTGTTGCTTTGTAGCTAGAAAGTGCTAAATCTATGACCCACAGTAGAACAGGATAATAAATTTAGGCGCATTCTACGCTACTAATGCATGCAATAAAATTGGCGCCTGGGCGCCAGAAATCATACATGTCGCCCTTAGTGTTTCTCAAAATCTCAATTGTATTTTATATTTATTTCTTAAAACATTATACTTAGAGATGGGCGAATTTCTCAAAAATTCAGTTCGGTCACTTCGTCGAATTTCCCGACAAAAATAAATTCGGTCCGAATTACTTTGGGATGAATCGCGTTAAAAAACAGCTATTTCCAGGCTGCAAAGAGCCTGCAGGGTGCTGTAGAACGTTGCCCCATGCTTAAATATACAGAGGGAGCTTGGTTTGGTCTTCATACAATGTTGTGTTTTAGTATGACACGCAGGTGACTGCCGTCACTCTTAGAATCACTTCACTATAAAATTCCCTGGGCACTTAAGAGGGTAAAACTGACGAAAAAACTCAAGCGGGAATGTAGCCTGATAAAGTCATGCCAGCGAAAGCTGGAAATAAAACAAGCTGAGAGCTTAGGTGGCAACATTAGTGACAGAGTGTGGAGGTGACGGCGGCAGCTACAGCAGCATGAGGTCAGACAGTGGCACAATGAGATTCTGGAGGTGGCAAAACAGTAATAGGCCACAGAGTGGCACAATGACACAGTGTGGAGGTTACGGTAGCAGCAGCGTGAGGTTAGACAGTGGCTCAACGACATTCTGGAGGTGGCAAAAACAGGAGTAGGCCACAGAGTGGCACAATGACACAGTATGGAGGTCACGGCAGCAGCAGCATGAGGTCAGACAGTGGCACAATGACATTCTGGAGGTGGCAAAAACAGGAGTAGGCCACAGATTGGCACAATGACACAGTGTGGAGGTCACGGCAGCAGCAGCATGAGGTCAGACAGTGGCACGATGACCTTCTGGAGGTGGCAAAACAGTAATAGGCCACAGACTGGCACAATGACACAGTGTGGAGGTTACGTCAGCAGCCACAGCAGCAGCATGAGGTCAGACAGTGGCACAATGACATTCTGGAGGTGGCAAAAACAGGAGAAGGCCACAGAGTGGCACAATGACACAGTGTGGAGGACACGGCAGCAGCAGCATGAGGTCAGGCAGTGGCACAATGACATTCTGGAGGTGGCAAAAACAGGAGTAGGCCACAGAGTGGCACAATAACAGAGACTCGAGGTGACGGCAGCAGCAGCATGAGGTCAGAGAGTGGCACAATGACATTGTGGAGGTGGCAAAAACAGGAATAGGCCACAGAGTGGCACAATGACACAGTGTGGAGGTCACCGCAGCAGCAGCCTGAGGTTACACAGGGGCACAATGGCAGTCTGGAGATGGCCAATCAGTAGTATGCCACAGAGTGGCACACTGACAGAGAGTGGAGGTGACGGTGGCAGCAGCATGAGGTCAGACAGTGGCACAATGACATTCTGGAGGTGGCAAAAACGTGATTAGGCCACAGAGTGGCACAATGACAGAGAGTGGAGATGACGGTGGAAGCAGCTTGAGGTCAGAGAGTGGCACAATGACACAGTGTGGTTGTCACGGCACCAACAACAGCAGCATGAGGTCATAAAGTGGCACAATGACAGAGTGTGGAGGTCGGTGGCAATACCAGTCCCTGGTAAAGATCGTTGGTGGCAGATGGAGAACCTGTCAGCAGATGTGTGGTATCAGGCGGGTGGCGGCATCAGATTAGTGGCTGAGGCAGGTAGTTTGAACCCAAACTCATTTCTCACAGTTTGGGTGAGGCGTCATGGCTGATATAGTTTGACGCCTGAGGCATTGGTGTGTGGAAATCCTGGCCGATCCACGCCTGATTCATCTTGACAAAGGTCAGTCGTTCCACATTTCCCGTGGACAAGCGGGTTCTCCTTGGGGTAAAGATGGCCACCGTCGCAATGAACACCTGCTCTGATGCCACACTACTGGCCGGGCAGGACAGGTTCTACATTGCAAACTCGGAAAGTTGAGGCCACACATCCAGTTTGGCTGCCCAATAGTCCAGCGGACCTTCTAACTGGGGTGGCAGAGTGCTGTCCAAGTAGGCCACCACCTGTTGGTTCAGGGACTGCTCCAGGTCCTGCTTCTGCTGCTGCTGGCGACTATCCTCCTCACTAGGCGGGTGAAGGAAACTGCTCCTCAGTGACTCCAGACTTAGCATGCTGCTGATGGAGCTGGTACTGCTCCTACCCCCCCACCTTTCCCCAGCCGCCGGGGCAGGAGGACGTGAGCGCGGTCGAACCCCCCGGTCAGACCTGTCAGAGGAGGGACGATGCCACACAGGCATCGGCCAACTGACTACGGAGGGTTTCTCTATAGTATTTGAGTTTGTCCTCCCTCTCAATAGCTGGGAAAAAGGCTCCTATATTGGACCGGTAGCAAGGGTCCAATTGGGTGGAGAGCCAGAAGTCATCCCTCAGCAGGATGCTGACTATTCGGCTGTCACTAGCCAGGCAAATCAGCATGCTGCGGGCCATCTGCACAAGTGACTCCGAGGGGCTCCCTGCCTCAATCTCCACTGTATACTGCCACGGTGCTTGCGGGTCATCTGCCTCGTCTTCCTCATCTCCATCTACCTCCTCCAGCTGCTCCTGCTCCTCCTCTCTTGTCACCTGGGTAGAAAATCCACTCATTTCACCAGACAATTCTTCTGCTCCAATGTCCTCCTCCTCCTCCTCCTCCATTTCAGTCCCCACCGGACTCATGTGGCCGCGAGATGTAGTCGCCACATCTCCAGTCCCCTGCCCAGACAGATTTTTCAGCATCTGTTCCAGGACATGAAGCAGTGGAATGACGTTATTCATCCCGTAGTCCTGGCGACTGACAAATAACGTTGCCTCCTCGAATGGCCTCAACAAACGGCAGGTGTCACGCATGAGCTGCCACTGGCTGACATCAAAGTTACACAGGGGAGTACTCCTGTCCGCCTGGATCATCAAAAAATCGTTAATGGCCTTTCTCTGTTCATACAGTCGGTCCAACATGTGCAGGCTGGAATTCCAACGGGTGGAAACATCGCATATCAGAGTGTGTTGGGGGAGGCCGTTCTGCCACTGCAATTCGAGGAGGGTGTTCCTGGCTTTGTAGGAATGGATGAAGTGCATGCACAGTTTCCTGGCCATTTTCAGAATCTTCTGAAGATCAGTGGAAGACTTCAGGAACCTTTTCACAACCAGATTGAACACATGTGCCATGCAGGGTGCATGGACCATCCCTCCTCGGTGCAGCGCGGACACCATGTTCCTCCCATTGTCCGTCACCATGGTTCCGATTTGCAGTTGGCGCGGAGAAAGCCACACATCGATTTCTTGCTGCATGACGCGGAGCAGTTCCTCCCCTGTGTGACTTCGTTCGCCGAGGCAAGCCAGGTGTAGAACTGCGTGACACCGCTGTGCCCTACACATGTGGAGTTAAGGAGCAGAACTTGTGGAGACTGAGAAGCTGCTGGTGGTGGATGAGGAGGCGGGCATTGGCGCAGGAGCCGCAGTTTGACAACGTGGAGGAGAAAGCGGCGTCTCCTGTCCAAGTTGTTGGTGTGCCTGGGCAGGAAGCACATTCACCCAGTGGGACATAAAGGACATGTACTGGCCCCGACCGTAGTTACAGCTCCAGACGTCCGCGCTGCCGTGCACCTTGGAACACACCGCTAAGCTCAAGGACTGGCCCACTGTCGGGGCTACATGTTTATGAAGTGCTGGTACTGCCTTTTTGGAAAAGAAATTACGGCTTGGAACTCTCCCTCTCGGCTCGGCACAAGCCATTAGTTCTCTGAACGGTGCAGAGTCCACCATTTGGAAAGGGAAGGACTGCAGTACCAACAACTTGGACAGGAGCACGGTCAGCTTCTGCACCTTAGGATGGTTGGACGCATACTGTTGTCTCGTTGCAATCGCCTCGCGAACGACTGTTTGGCGCCATGAGTACGAGGAGCGGGAGCATCGGGACCGGGAGATGATGTCAAAGAAAAACCCCTTTTCTGCAGAGGTGGTGAAGCCTTGATTGGCTGCAATGGCAATGCGTGCCACGGGGCGCTGCTGCTGCTGTTGCTGTGGCGCGGGAAATGGCCCCACCACATCTGAGCCATGTTTCTCCCAGGCCACCGGAGGGTGACGCTGCTGGTTGACGCAGGGCCGTGGTGCCAACATTAGCTCCCGGCCCACGCTTCACTTTCTGCCCACAGATTCTACATATACCCATATTGGGCTCCTTGGGTGTCTTAGCAAAGAATTTGGCACACCGTCGAGTAGCTGATTTTACCGCCAACGCTCCGCACTGATGACTAATACCGCCGCTGCCTTGCTGAGCCCCTGTGCCGCTACTTCTTGGACCTGCGAAGCGTGTTTTTTTCCCTGTGGCCACTTGGCTCCCACCCTCACACTGCTACTACCCTGCTGCCCTCACCAGCCACACAACCCACTTGCGGGCTGCCCGCTGCCTGACGCTCAAGCTGACGCCCTCTTCTCCTACGATGATGAAGCCCTTGCTTCACCCGGCTCCCAAGTGGGGTCGGCTACATCATCATCTATTGTGTTTAAAACGTCATTTGCTGTCCTCATCACCGGTCTTGGTATGCAGGGGCTGACCCCTAAACAAAAATGACCTCCCATGCCACCTCCCATCTATACTTTGCCGCCTACTGCAAGAAGCGGGGGATACTGGCCCATTTCTTCGCTGCCAAGTAGTCGCTGACTGCCCTCCTCAAATTGTTCATCCTCGCTATATAGTGGCACTGAGCCCAGCCCACATAGTAGATCTCTGGCTGAGGGAACCGCATGGGACAGAGGCTGGTTGAGGACAGTTGAGGGCCACTGACCCGCTCCCGGTCCATGCCAACTTGGCTGACGTTGTCAGTTGTCATCTGTGTGGAAGTGGATGACCTAGTCAACCAATCAAGAACCTTTGGGGTTTGGGCTGAACAACACACGGCCGCTAGATGACAGCGGCAGTTGGGGCCCCCCTCACCGAGTGACCCCTGCTGCGACGTCCCCTTGCTGTGCTGCGACCTGGGCCTGCTCCAGGAATGTTTGTGCCACTGCCACTCGCAGTGAAGAGCCCGCCACCTCTCTGTCTGACATACTGTTTTTTCTAAAAAGTACAGACACTGTTTGATGAAGATATCTGTATATAAATAAATACACACCCTGTATTTGACCCCAAAAATAAAACCCAGTAACAAGTTTTGGTAACCCTTGGATATAAATTGCGCTCCAAAAAATGGGCGGGAAAACAATTGACTTGTATGTGCCGTTTAAAAACTCTCTGTATTTTACTGAATATAAAAGCACAAACAGTTTAAAATTAACCTTCGGATATAAATTTAGGGTACAGATTTCTGCTGTGTGCGGTGAAAAACAAAGGTGCAAAATGTTAATCGGGCTTTAAGCCTGTTTTTTTGGCGTATACTGGCCTCCCCGGCCCGAATCCCGCTGTCGGACGCAGGGATGTGGTGTTTAGGCGCAGCGTTCGCCACTTTCAGCGGCCCCGCATTAAGGGCGGGCAGTGGGCGCGGTGTGGGGCGGGTAGGCGTTCCGGGGCGGACGCGGCGCGCTCGAAAACTCCGAGGCAAGTACGAAGGCGAATCGGCAAAGCGGGGGCGCAATGCAGCGCTCGGCAGCTCCGACAGGCAGACCTGGTTTTTTTTTGGTCTAATTGCTCCGGCAGAGGTGAATTGAAGCAGGATCAGAACATGCGAGGAAGCAGATAGAAGATCGCAACAGAAATCTCGGCGCTCCGCTCCGTGCAGCAGGAGTATGATTCCGAAAAAATCGCTGAACGTAAAAAATAAACATAATTTAAAAAAAAAATCACTTTCCTAAACTCTAGAACGGCGCAATAATCAAGAATTATGATATTGTAAATTGCCGGGAAATACAGTAATTCAAATTCTGAAACCTATTCTCATTGGTCGGCATAAACCGGCCAATCAGAATAGGAGCGACAGTGAACCATTAAAACCTATGGGGAAGGTTTTGACCAATCAGTACAAAGCGGACAGTTCAAAATACAGTAAAAATGGTAAAAAAAGCTGATTGGCTGAGCTAGCGGGGCTTGGCTAGCTCGGCCAATCAGAATGGGGAGCGACAAAGACCCATTATATCCTATGAAAGAAGTTTAGACCAATCAGAATCCACGGCGGGACAGTTCAAAATACAGAAAAAAATGCTGAAAAGAGCTGATTGGTTAAGCTACCGGGGACTTGGCTAGCTCAGCAATCATAATAGGGCGACAGAGACCTTTTAAAAAACCTATGGAGAACTATTGACCAATCAGAATAGAGCGACAAAGACCCATTATATCCTATGGAGGAGTTTGGACCAATCAAAAAAAAAGGGGGGACATTTCAAAAAAAGGTAAAAAGACAGAAAAGAGCTGATTGGCTGAGCAAGCGGGGGCTTGGCTATCCCAGCCAATCAGAGCGCGAGCTACTTCTCCCAATATAGTCTATGGGAGATGGGCGCCTAAAATCATCAGCGCTCAGCGCCGTGCGGCATGAAGTATTAATAAAAAAATTATTTTTATTAAATGTAAACATATCAGATAAAAGCCGAACCCTTCTTTACAATAAAGCAGTTTAAAAATCCCGAACAACGCTTTTTGTCGCCGAGACCCGGCGCTACATAGGGAATTGCAATAGAGAGAATTGCCGGAAATACAGTACTTCAAATTGTTTAAGCTATTCCATTGGTCGGCATAAACCAGCCAATCAGAATAGGAGCGACAATGTCCCATTATATCCAATGGAAAAAATTGACCAATCATATTCAAAGGCGGACATTCAAAATACAGTAAAAATGCAGAAACGAGCTGTTTGGTTGAAACGGCGGGGGCTCGTCCAGCTTAGCCAATCAGGCGTGAGCTACTTTCTCATAGAGTTCTATGGGGAAAAAGAAATTCTGACGCGCTCTGTGATTGGCTAAGTTAAAAGAGGGGCCGTTATTTGGGCCAATGGGAGAGCGAGCGACGCTCCTATTGGTTTTCCTAATGCAATCTGAAATAAAACTGTACATGCCGAAATCAAAAATTTTAACACTAAAAGAAGTTGTACCGATGTGTATATAAAAACGAATGATAATTTGGGGGTAAAAGAAAAAAAAATATTAAATCAATAAAATCATGATTATTTCTTTATTTTTGTTTTCACCCATACTAATTGATCCTTGGCTAAACGAAAATAAAAGAAATAAACATGATTTTATTGATTTAATTTTTTTTTTCGTTACCCCCATATTATTCTTCATTTTATATATACATCGGGACTACTTCTGTAGTCTTATAATTTGATTTCGGCAATGTACAGTTTTTATTTCTGATTGCATTAGAAAACCCATAGGAGGCGTCGCCCCGTTTTCCCCTTGGTCCAAATAACGGCGCCTCTTTTAACTTAGCCAAATTTAGAGCGCGCTTAGAATTTCTTTTCCCCATAGAACTCTATGAGTAAGTAGCTCACGCTCTGATTTGGGTAAGCTGGACGAGCCCCCCTAGCTCAACCAATCAGCTCGTTTCTTCCTTTTTACTGTATTTTGAACTGTCCCGCCTTTGAATATGATTGGTCAATTTTTCTCCATAGGGTTTTAATGGGTCTTTGTCGCTCCTATTCTGATTGGTCAATTGTCCTCCCCCAGGATATAATGGGCCACTGTCGCTCATATTCTGATTGGCTGGTTTATGCCGACCAATGAGAATAGCTTAAAAAATTTGAATTACTGTATTTCCCGGCAATTCTCTCTCTTGCAATTCCCTATGTAGCGCCGGTCTCGGCGACAAACGCGTTGTTTGGATTTTAACTGCTTTATTTGTTTAAAAAAGGGTTCGGCTCTTTTATTTTGATAATGTTTTAAAATTTATTAAAAAAAAATTTTTATTAATACTTCATGCCGCACGGCGTTGAGCGCCGAGATTGGCTGGGATAGCCAGGCCCCCGCTAGCTCAGCCAATCAGCTCTTTTCTGTCTTTTTACTGTATTTTGAATTATCCCGGCGTGGATTCTGATTGGTCTAAACTTCTCCCCTAGACTAGAATGGTCTTTGTCGCTCCTTTTCTGATTGGTCAAAAGTTCTCCATAGGTTTTAATGGGTCTCTGTCGCTCCTATTCTGATTGGATGAGCTAGCCGAGCCCCCGCTAGCTCAGCCAATTACCTCTTTTCAGCATTTTTACAGTATTTTGAACTGTCCTGCCGTGGATTCTGATTGGTCTAAACTTCTCCATAGGCTAGAATGGGTCTCTGTCGCTCCTATTCTGGTTGGCTGAGCAGCCAAGTCCCCGGTAGCTTTAAACCAATCAGCTCTTTTCAGCATTTTTACTTTTTTTGAACTATCCCGCCGTGGATTCTGATTGGTCAAACTTCCCCATAGGGTTTTTAAAGGTACACTGTCGATCCTATTCTGATTGGGCCGTTTATGCCCACAATCAGAATAGCTTTCGAATTTGAATTACTGTATTTCCCGGCAATTCCAATATCCTAATTCTTGAATTAGGATATTGGAAAGTGATTTTGTTTTATGTTTTTTTATTTTTAGGTTTCACTCTTTTCCTAGAATGTTGAACGCCTTTTTTAAAGGCGATTTTTGATTCATACTCCGCACCGACATCTGGAATGATTTCTCGCTGTTCCAGCCTGTCTCGCATCGGAACTGTTTTCGGGCGCAGTCCCGCAGGCCCTAAGTCCCGTACTGCGCCCATGTCCCCGCACTGTGCCCCCACCACACGGCGAGGCGCAGGGAACTTTTGCCCGCATGTACGAGCGCACCGCCTCGACGGCGAAACTTAGGCGCAGCGCCGCACTGGCGCCTCGCCCCCCCCGCACTGCGCCCCACACACTGGTGAGGCGCGGTGGACCTTTCCCCGCATGTATGACCGCACTACCTCCGGTGCCGAATCATAGGTGGAGCGCCGCACTGCGCCTCAGTCCCGCACTGTGCCTAACACACAGACGAGGCGCGGCGGACTTTACATGCTATGTATGAGCACGCCCCGGCCCCGACATAAATCAGGCGCAGATTCCACCGGGAAACTGGCGGAAAGGTGCGCCCCGACCCGGCGAGATTCATATATTCGCCCAAAGTTTTTTTTACGAGAAACAACTGCAGAAAAATACTTAGTTAACCCTTGGATGTAAATTTGCGCAAAAAAATTGAGCAGCCAAAAACTCCCAGCTTTGTACGTGTTACAATGGCGTAATTTTTACACTACACAACAAGAGGAAAACTTGAAATTAACCTTCGCTTTGTGAATTATGCTCAGGAAAATGAATTTTTTGGCGGGTGAATAAAGGGTTTTTATTTTAGTCACCACAGCAGCATAAACAACGCTTAATTAACCCCTGGATGTAAATTGCGCAAAAGAATTGAGCAGCCAAAAATAAAGTGGTATTTGTATTGTAAAAACGCTGTTTCTTTAAATGAATACAGCAGGAACAGGCTTAAATCACCCTTGGAAATTCAATGTGCTGTGAGCAGATAGCATTAAAATGTATATGCAGCTGCACACTGCACACTGGACTTCAGATCCAATACCCCATAAAATCAGAAATAGAACGTTAAGAGAAGCAATCTCTGAGACAAGATGAGACCCCCCAAAAATCGCTGTATAAAAATGAGTTCTTTAGTAAGAGCTATTACAAGCAGCCGCGGCAGCACCTTCCCTGATCAGTACAGTGAGAGCGGTATGAGCTCCCAGCGTCACGCCCGGACTTATACAGTCCGGTGACGTCACAGAATTCCGCCGGTCTCTGATTGCTTCATCTCTGCACATGTCATGAAAGGCTATGCCCTTCTTCCTCCCAGAGTTCTTTGCCCCATGTAACGCCATGTGCGCGCAGCCTTTTTATCAATCAAAAGCACACTTCGTTCACGCGAAGTACCCCAAATTTCGACTTCGTTCCCAACCAAAGTTTTCCTGAAATTCAAAAACGAATTCCACTTCGTTAGAATCAATTCGCCCATCTCTAATTATGCTGTAGGTATTGTCCCATCCCATAAAGAAATTGCATATTGCTAGAATTTTATCACTTTAATTAGATAGTTCTGCTACAGTATTTCCTGCAGAGCAGTTGGTTATAAGGTAAAAATGGTGAAGGGTTCATAAAGTCTAATTCTCTTTATTGTCAGAATCATTAGGTATCCCAGAACAGTGATGGCATATCCTGATGATAAAATATCTGTTAAGGGCTTCTAGTTGCTTTTCGTTCTGTACATGGCACTCTGCATTGATGACTATTGGCGTTATATAAACTGATCATAAATAGTGATGAGCGATTACGTTGACTATCGTCATCGGGTCGATAGTCGATATCGGCAATTATCAATAAATATCTGATAGTTGTAAAAAGATTTATCGCCAATGACCATTAAAGTCTATGGGAGAGGAACAACACCTTCATTCTTACACCCAAACCGGATGGAGAAGCTGGAATTAACATCCACAACAGAAAACTGTAAACATCCATTTTAGGCAAAAAAATTGGTTATAAAAGCCACAAAAAAAAAAAAATCACAGACCATTCACATCCCTGTCTTGAACCACAGCAAACCCCTTAAAAACCTGCATGACCACAAATTAAAAGTGCCAGAAGGCTATAATTTAAACCTTTCTTTTTTCTTAAACTAGCATTGTTCCCTTCCTAAACGCAGAATGAGCCCCAAAACCTGTCTAAACCCCAATTTTAAAAAGTCCCGGGAAAAAAAGATTTTTTTAACACTATTTATTTGAACGGGACTTTAAACTATAACGTCCGTACCCGTATGACCATTAAACCTGTCTCCCCCAAAATTTAAAAAGACGGGGAAAAGGAGTTTTTTTCAACCCCATTTTAGTTGGAACTGGAAATTTGGGCTATACCTCTGTCCACAAGCCATTAAACCTGTCTGCCCCACGTTTAAAAATGCAAAAAAAAAGGAGTCTTTGAACCCCATTTTAGTTGAACTGGCTTGATATACCTGTCTGGACCGCGTATGACCAAAACCTGTCTGCCCCAAAATTTAAAAATTACGGGAAAAGGAGCCCTTTAAACCCACCATTTAGTTGAACTGGACATTGACAATACCTGTTCGTACCACAGTATGACCATTAAACCTTCTGACCCACAGATTAAAAAGTCAAAAAAAGGAGTCTTTGAACCACCATTTTATTTGAAGGGACTTGACTATACCTGTCCGGCCCGCAAGCCCATTAAACCTGTTCCCCCCAAAATTAAAAAGGGCCCGGGAAAAGGAGCCCTTGAACCCCTTTTTAAATTGAACTGGACATTAACTAATCTGTCCTTTTCCGCAGTATGACCTTTAAAAACCTTTTTTTCTGACCCACAAAAAAAAAGGCTGGGAAAAAGGGAGTCTTTCAACTACCATTTTAGTTTCACGGGACATAGATTTCCCTGTCCGGGGGCCACAGCAGGGGACCCAAAAAACCTTTTTTGACCACAATCACAAAAGTGCCACATGTATTTTGTATGTGACTCCATTTAGTAAATTTTTTGGTAACTGACATTTGTTTACAGAATTTATTTAGGGAATTTTATTTATAGTTTACATTATTACCTTTTGCTTTTTTTAAGTGTGATAACAAAACTCACCCCCCCCTGCAGTTTTTAAAGTTATTTTTTACCTGAAATTGTGTTAATTCGTCCGCACACCCCATATGTAATAAAAATTCCAAATCATCCCAAAAACACTCTTATGAGAAGACTTTTGCCCCCCTGGCTTCTGAGACTGATTCAGCCAATAAATTCAAGGGTTTTTCATTTTTCCCCCCAAATCCTTCTTATTGATTAGGGACGACTCCCTTGGAGATCAAATGATGCAACCCCATAACCCCCACCCCCCAAAAATTTTAACCTCAAATTGTGCTTTTTGTGTCCAGCCCTAGACCCTTTGTGCACTACTTAACCTCACAGAAATAACCTTTTTCAAAATCGATTTTTTAGAAAATTGAAGTCTCCTATTTCCCCTAACGGTGAGACCGTGCTCCCTCACCATTTTTAACACGAGGTCCAGCTCCCAACTTACAGGGGGTGCGGGAGAACCAGGCAGCGTCTGTCTTAAAAAACACGCAGGACACCCCAGGGCCGGAGTTACAGTGGGTGCGGTGAAAAGGCCCACTGGCGTCCTCATTATTAACCGGAAAAAACCCTTATGACGCAGCAACAAAAACGTCGTGCTAAAGCAGAGGGGAAGGGGGAAGTCTGGGGTAAAACCTCCACCTTCCTCAGTACACAGTAAAACCCTGGATAGCGCTTGCCCCCCCGTATGAGTGCACCAATTTGAATTCACTTGAAATATGGTGATTAATGCTCCTTTTCCCCCGGGCCCCATTTCTGGCATTCTTTTCTCATTTTACTCAACGTGTGGGGGAAATTTTCTCGTACTTTGTTCTTGTCCGCCCCCCTACTCCCCCTTTCCCTGAATAACCACATCGGTCAAGTTTTCCCTTTTCCCCCCCTTGTACAATTCAAGGATTTTTTTTACCCCTTTTTGTACATGAAATTTTTTTGTAGTTTTAATTCAGAAAGCACTTTTTAAATAGGAGGAATCCCACCAGTTTTGTTTCTTTTTTAATTTTATTTAAAAGGGGTTTGTTTTTAATACAGGGATTTTATAGCTATGTTTAAAAATCTTGCAAAAACAATCTTTTGCAAAAATTGTCCATTAACATTCCTACCTATTCCTGTTTCGCAGCACCATCACCCCTTGCCCCCTCTTGACAATTGGAAGAACAAATGCGTTTAAAAACCCAAAATTTTTTTATAAATAAACCTGTAGTTACTGCTGTCACAGAAAAAATGCCCCCCAAAAATTAAAGCATGACCCTTTACCACTTTTGGGCAATTGTGAAAACAAATTTCTTTAGAAAACAACATTTTTTTTATAATAGGACCTTTGTATAGCTGCATGTACAGCAAAAAGCCCCCAAAAATTCAAAACAAACCCTTGAGCCACTTTTGACAATTGTGAAAACAAATACTGTTTTGAAACAAAATTTTTTTTTGAATAGAACTGTAATTTGCGCATTTCAAAGCAGCCGACCCAAAAAATTTTAAAAAAGACTTCTCACCACTGTTAAAAAAAGTGAGGAGAAATGCCACTTAAAGCCACATTTTGTTCCAAAAGGGGCCTTTATTGCTTTCTCACGCAAATGACCCCCCAAAAAATTATAAATTGACTTCTCAGCCCCTATTAAAAAATTTTGATGGGGAAAATGCCACTTAAAAAACCACATTTCTGTTCAAAGGACCATAATTTTTAGCTGTATGTCACGAACATGACCCCCAAAAAAACCCTTTACAATGCAAAAATTTTAAAATAAAAAGTAAAAGGGAAACGGGTTTCATGAAAACCCTTTCTGCTTTTTCAGTCTCCTCACAGCAAAACCACAAAATGAACTGTTGGGAAAAGAAATAAAAATTTTCAGTAAAAAGACATTTAAAAAAAAAAGTTTTAAAAAGGGACCATTTCGTTTGAAAAGGAAGTAAGTAGATCGGCAAAATAATCGGGACCTCGGCAATTGGGGCGACAACATCATCAGAGATCCATTGCCGATTTATCTTTAGAAAATCAAACGATCCCCATTATCTGTGGGAAAAACCAGCGTTTGTCTGTAATGACTCCTCCCCTGGCTGAAGGTCCTCAGATATCCAGGAATAGAAAAAAAGGGGAACGGCAGGGACCGATGGATTAAAACAGGAACTCTTTAACCATAAGGGGTACAAAATCAATGTTTTCAGCCTACACTGTGGCCCTTTTTCAAGCAGCACGAATATAAAGTAAAAAGCACAAATTATTCAAAATACAAGGGCCTCCCCCCTGCTGTTTGACCAATGGAAATTCAATGTGGTCATTAATCAAACAACAAAACAAGAGGGCAGCAAGGTAGATTAAAAAAAAAGTGACAAATCAATTAAAAACAATCAATATTACCATATGACCACCCTCGGTCACACACCCTAGGCAGGATTTTGCATGATCGTTATACCTCACACATGGGATCTCACGTCCTGCCGATCCGGCACTGCGCATGACCGGTAAGTTCTCAGCCGGTACCCGCCGCTCACACATCCGAATAATTCAAAGTATAACACCTGCCGCTAGCAGTCAGACAGGCTAAACCCATGATAAAAAGAATGGGCATCCACGGCCTCCCTCTTAACTAAGTGCCGCAGGTCTGGACAAGGTCCTATTCCCACTCGCGCATATTTTTACAGGGGGCCTGCCCGTTACAACTATGGTTATATTAACATATCAAAAACAAAGAATAATTAAGCCGATTTTGAACGCTCAATAGAGTTCACTAAAAAAGGGACTAAAGTCATAAGTGTGCATTGAATTAATTGTCCCAAAAGAGAGAAAAAAAAAAGGGGGCAAATACCGCTATCATAATTAGATGGAAGCACACAGAAAATAGAAAAAATCCACTTCTCATAGGAATGCTCTAATCCCCACTGGTAATGTTAATATTACAATTCATACTATCTAACCAATCATAAGCACACAGAAAATACATTTGTGATTAATTAAAGTCTTTATTGCAAAAATTCCTATATTACACATATATGTATCAAAAGAAACCCTAAATCATTTTAACAAAAACTATTAATTGGTGCAAGAAAATAAAAACAAATATAATCCCAGCGAAAGAAAAAGCCGAGGGTGTCATCTAAAAGGTAAAAAAACAAGTAATTTGAAATATGTATACAGCCACATAATTCATCCTAAAGTAAAGGATGGTATAATTATAATTTCTAAATTCTAAATTTAAGTCCTAGGGGTTGTAATTTTTGTAGCTCAAAGATCCATCCTACTCTCCCTTCTTTTTCAACAATGAGCTTCCTAGATTCACACCCACCCCCCCCCCCCGACTTAATGGGGGAACAGATTCTCATCACCCTAAATCTTAATTGGGAGCATAGAACGTCGCAATTCCACAAAGTGTTTTTTGCTACCGTCGCATCCATACCTTATTCCAAATGAGGTACTCAATAGTGGTTTGTTAAATCCTCATCTGACCTCCATTCGTCGTCCTTCTTCTTACTGTTGTGGTGTACTTTCTCGTGTGCCTTATGATTAGGGTCTAGATAGTATGAAATTGTAATATTGAACATACCAGAGGGGATTAGAGCGCATTCCTATGAGAAGTCTGGAATTTTCTTTTTCTATTCGATCTGCTGTGCTTCCATCGTAATTATTATAGCGGGTATATTGCGCCCCCCTTTTTATTTTCTCACTTTTGGGACAATTTAATACAATGCCCACTTATTACTTTAGTCCTTATTTAGTTACCTCTATTGAGACGTTACACATCAGTTAATATTCTTTGTTTTATATTATAAATAACCATAAAAAACGGGCCAGGGACCACCCTGTAAAATATGCGCGAAGTTGGATTGACCATTAGTCCAGGACCCTGGCGCACTTAGTAAGAGGTAGGAGGCCGTCAAGATGCCTCTTTTCAATCTGAGTTAAGCCAGCTGACATCCGCGTATGCGTGCTTGCAAATATTCCGTATGTGTGACGGCGGGTACCAGGCTCCGAACTGCCGGTCATGCGCAGTATCGGTCAGGCAGACGAGCTGAGACTATGTGTGAGGTAACGCGACATGCATCCCTGCCTATGTGTGAGCCCGAGGGTATGTCAACATATGGTAAATATTTATTGTTTTCTAAATGTGATTTGTCACTATGTTTAATCTACCATTGCTGTCCATAATACATGTTTTTGTGTTTTGTATTAATGACCACATGAGAACAAACACCAATCGGTGTCCTAAACCAGCAGGTGAGGAGGACCTTGTATTTTGAATATATTGTGCTTTTATACAATTTATGATTTCGTGACAGCTAGGAAAAGCGGCCACATGTAAAAGGCTGAAACGTTGCATTTTGTCTACTCCTTATAGGATAAACGAGTTCCTGGTTTTAATCCATCTGGTTCTTCCGTTCGCATTTTTTCTATTCCTGACTACATCCTTGAGTTGGCTGTGCTCAAGGCTTACACAACCAGTGGACTGGGCTGATGCACAGAACATGGATATTTACCGTTTGTGATAGTAATGAGCTGGCTTACTCATTTTCTGTTGTTTTTTCTTGGTCCCTCAGATATGACGCTGGCTTGCTGGCAGGACAACACCTCTATGGCGTGAGGAGCGAGCATCGACCATTCGTCCATTTTGGATACCAAAGTTTAATTGGGTCCCGAACACTCCAATACAATGGTGTGGGAGACGCAATAGTCGTGCACCTGATCTTAAGCTGGTCTCTGTGTGTTTGGATGTGGCCCGGCATCATCGTTGGTAGGTGGTAAATAAAGATTGGTAGAGGTCACCCAATAGGCATCAGCCACACTTGGCCTGCTGCTGCTGCTCGCCTGCGGCTACTTGAAACACTACTGCTGTCACGTCACTGACGTTGTTCCAACGTCGACATATTATGAGGAACGTGAAAAGCAGACCACACAGAATGTCTCCAGTTGAATCAATAAGCAAGTTCTCCATTTCCTGCATTTACTCTCTATTTAGGGTGAGGTGGGAAGGAAAAGTGCTAGAGTTTGTTTTTGTACCGGAAGATCATGAGTAGGTGGACCACCCAGTAGACTGTTTTGTTCATTTGATGGCCTTCAAGCGAGGATCATGTTGGAGAAAATGCGGAGCATACCAATGCACTCATGTGAGAAGATAGGTACGCTCTTGATAGTTCCATGCCTCTGTTCGAAGGGGCACTAGCAAAGCTGATCTTCCTCATCTTCTCCTCTCCTCAAATTGCGCGCCAACCTTTTTTTCCAAGACAGAAAGAAGGGACCGCTCGGTTAACGTCGGTGTCTAGAATAACTCCTCCCTCCCAACCTCCTCCGCTTCCCTGCGGGCACAGCTACAAGACACAGCCATGACTCTGCCTGATATGAATGCACCCTGAAGTAGCTGATGCGGCCACCTTGCGCACTACGCCCTGGAATACCCGAACCCACTGCCTACTGAAGACCGATGAAAAATTGTGCGAAACTGTCGAGCCTTGTGGATTCGACGGAGGAAAAGGCTCCGTGTCCGCATCTGTGTATCCGTCCTCTCTCCTCCGTCGCTGGCGGGACCTTTGTTTCTCAGAGTGACCCCAAACGTAGCGAGTGTATAATACCGTTCCAGAAACTTAAGATCACCACAATGAGCTCATCGCTGACAAGGGCATTGTCCCGCACTGACCCTTTATTGGTGGCTTCTCTCAAAAACTGGCAATGATGGTGCATACAGCTTCTTTCACCTGCCTCCACCTCTCGGTGGGCTCAGGCACCCCCCAAAGGTCGCACACCGCTGCTTGTCAGGCCACGTTTCACTTCGTACGTGCGACGTAATGGCATCTTGCGCTGCGCCTACAATCGCTGGAGCATGTGGAGGGTGGAATTCCAGCGTGTTGCCGATGTCAACAATGAGACGTTTGACGGTGAAGGCCGAGCGACGCTTCAAGACAGCACCACGGACCGAAGACAGGGTGCGAACGTGCGTAAGTGCAAGCTTAGACTTTCGACGCCTTCCATCAGCAGGCATCCCAGTCCCGCGGTAGCTCTATTAGAAATTTCATCCGACAAGGTTCATGACATGAGCCAGGCAAGGGAATGTCTCCAGCCTACCGATCTTAAGCGGTCGGACCAAGCAAGATTTCGCCCGTTATTGCATACCACCTTGACCTGGCACAAGGTTCTTGTCTCAACCACATGCCAAGCGCTCGGCTTTCTCGAGTTGCGGAGAGCCGACCACAGCTCCTGACGCTGTTGTGGAACGGTCTCCAATACAGATTAATTTCAACACGGCCTGGTTTTATCTGGGCACGTGATGCCACCAGAGGACCTTAGGGGAAAGAACCCTCTGCACCATCCCTGGCGGTTTTATAGAGCGTTGTACGCGCCGAGCCTGAGAGCCACCCGATCCCACCAAAGGTCCCAGAAGACATTCACCCCCCAGCTCAAGCAGTGAGCTGTCACAGAATATAGCGCCTTGGCCGTGCTTACCTAGTCCATGTGCGGTTGGTCAGTATGGACTTTTCCGGACTACAAGATTGCAGAACAACAGCGCTTGAAATTTTAGATGACACGTGGCTAGGCCAGGGCGCAGGGACGGCTTTTCCTGGCAGAAGAAATGACCTGCTCGGCACTGGTATTGGGGGCAAGGCAAGGGCCATGACTTGCGGAACCCACAAAACTCGTGTCACACCAGACGGAAAGGCAAACATTTTCCAATTGCCAAAGCCCTGGCAAAATGCCGACATTCAAGCTTTTGCTTTTGGGATGGTTTCTGGGTTAAAGATGTTTTCTTTCGCTTCCAAACCATGGAAGACAGAAGGCTGGCTGCCTAGACTGGCGCCCGCTGTATACGGCTGCAGATCGATCAAACTGGCGGAAGGCAGAATGGGTGAGGATGGCGTCCAGCCTCAGGTGTCGCCTGGTGGTAACTCGGGCGACAACGGCGACGGTTGAGCTGAACGCGAAGGCT
Organism: Phyllomedusa bahiana; assembly: GCA_025379985.1. Lineage (NCBI taxonomy): Eukaryota > Metazoa > Chordata > Amphibia > Anura > Hylidae > Phyllomedusa > Phyllomedusa bahiana. Next base: position 28,404 of record JAODAL010027230.1, read on the forward strand.
GATCCCCTGATCATGTGACTCTGAGAGACATGGCGGCAGCTGTGGAACGCTTGGTGTGCGGAGGGGAGGAGCCAGAAGACAGAGGGTGGTGACAGTGGTGTCTGGAGGCCTGACGTACGGTCTGGCCTTTTTTTTATGCCAAGTGTTTGACCTCCATAATCAACTCATGCTTCCGCTGCATGTGCTAACATGTTGGAGTGGTTAACCACCTAAGATTCTTGCCTTCTAACTTATGCGTTTACCACAAAGGATGCCAAATGACATCGCAGGGTATGAATCAGAGGCTTGCTCAAAACAGAAGGCCCATGCTTGAGAGGTCCTGGACCTGTTTCTTGACGGGCGATAATGCGAGGAGCGGAAGTGGTCTTCTCCGCTGACCCGAAGGCTGCGAATCATATCAGCGACTTCCTGCGAGGCCGCCTGCTCCCTTTTTGAGGCGGGACCCTACTGACTCTACCCCTCGCCTTCCTACCTCGTCCAGTGATTGAAGCGCATAGTCGCGAAGCAAATTCCAGCCTGAAAATACCAGTTGGATCCGCAACGTCGTTCCCATCATCATCATCAACACGTGACTTGGTCTGTTCCCTGACATTCTGCATTCCAGGAGCAGCGGGCTACAAGGCAAGAGAGGGACGTGCAAGGCGTTGCCAGACCCTACCTGGATTTTAGCCGATAGACATCGCTATCCTTCTCCCCCTCTGATGGCATCAGTAAACATGGGCGTCAGAGCAGATAAAATATCACTCTTTGGCCTCTTGACTCTTTTAACATGCCTTACTGAACCCAACCCATTTTGTCCATCCAAGAGGTCTTCAGACAAATGGATATATCCACATGGTGGGTACACAAGTTGACATTTGGTTGGGCCTGCTTCCATGTTGGACGGATCGATGATGCTTGAATGGAAACAGACATTTGATGGCCGATGGCTGAGGAACAGGAGTAAGACTGCGCTGGATGCAGCGTTGCAATTCAACCACTGAAGAAAAGATTGGCGACGGTACAACTAGGGCTGTTCGTGCTACTAAGCGAGAGATTTACAACCAGGGCCCTGACTCAGCGATGACAGGCCTGACGGTCACTGCAACTGACGATCCGCTAGCAAGCGTGAGTTATCGCGCACACTGGAAGGAGCACTGTCCTCTCGTACCTCTACCCCCATGTCCTACCCCACCTCTTTGCCGCTTACCACCTGAATTTCGCTCATGTTCAGAAAGATAAAAATTTTAGAGAAGGATATGTAAGTGAAGTTTTGAATAGTCTCTTTATTAAAAGACGGCAAATCACAGCTATTCTCAAATCTCTCAAATCAAAACAAAATTGCTGGATTCAAATTTAACTGCACAGGTCACTCTATCAACAAAGCGCCTGCGCAAAAGTGAAAAAACACGTTACTGAAATTGTATTACGGGATAATAAAAGGTATTTTTTGGCACCTTATCAGTTCACCTTATGGTGACTAACAAAGATTGCTGTATCTCAAATTTAACTTGCAAAGTAGCGGGTCTATGAACAACAGCTATGACTGACGCAAAATTCATGAAAAAAAACACCTGTCTGAAATGTATAAGACGGACAATAAAAGGTATATTTTTGCCACCTATCAATTCACCTGTGGTGACTACTAAAAAAGCTGTATCATAATTAAAAGGAGTTTCCACATTAATAGCTCTTTCAGCCCTCTGCTCTGTGAATGTGAGTTGAATTGAGTGGCGTGCAGCATTCTCTGCCTCTTCTCCTCCCTGTTCCCGCCTCCCCACACACAGGCAGCTAATCCGCTCCCAACTTCTATACAGCAGGGGTGGGGCCATGGAGGAATTGCTTCCAGAGTTTTCCCTGTGTGTGCCTGCCTAGAGAGGTCTATATTGAGCTAATAGTGTTCCTATACCCCTCTTGCTTAGCTTACATATCTCCACATCTCACAGCACAACAAACAACCCTCTCAGACAACACGAGGCAGGAAAGCTGCAAATTTTACTCGGTTGTGTTCCCTAGTACAAGCACAGCATGAACTTGGTTCACAAGCCATCCCTAATCTGTATAGTATTATTATAGTTACAGCTCCACAGACATCATGATTATAGTATTACAAACAGTGGTCACTGCTGTCCACATCTATTGACTCAGCTCCTAATTCTCCTTCTCCAATCTGTGTAGAGAGCAGGAGGAAGCAGGCACACACAGGAGGTTAATCCAGGCGCACACACGACCATAGAAGCCAGAGTCCTCCCTCCCTCCTCCCTACACTACAGATGCGATCATCTGTGCGGGAGGGGCCTCTCTTCATCCGACCGTCTTCAAGGTAATGAGTTCATTCAGTACCTGACAGCCAGTAAGATAAGTATCAACAGGCTCGGACTATGCTATAGAACATTGAGAAGCTGATGCACTCCCTAGGAACAGGGCTAGCTCAAAATCAGTAGGACATTTCTTGTAATGAACATATATTGAGCAAAGCTGCTACATTTTTTAAAGAATCTTTTAAATTAAAACACCCAATCATTGTAGCGCAAAACAACCCCCTTTAAACTGCAAAGTAGATCTATCAACAAAGCTTGACTAACTGACCAAAAGATGAAAACAAAAAAACACCTGTCTGAAATGTCAAACGGGATACATAAAAAGAGTATTTTTTGCGCACCTAATCAACCTTTGTGGTGACCTACAAAAATTGCTGTAATTCAAAATTCAACTGCAAGTAGATCTAATCAACAAGAAACGCTTTGACTAGACCAACAAGCATGAAAAAACCCTGTCTGAAATGTAATAGCGGGATTAATTAAAAGGTATTTTTTGGCACCTATCAATTCACCTGTGGTGAACTACAAAAAGTTGCTGTATCAAATTTAACTGCAGAAGGAGATTATCAACAAGCTTTACTGACCAAAAGTGAAGAAAAACACCTGTCTGAAATGTATATACAGATATTTTAAAGGTATTTTTGGCACCTATCAGTACACCTGTAGGTAGACTACAAAAATTCGCTTGTATTCAAATTTTCACTTGCAAGCTGGAGCTCTAAATCAACACAGCCTTGCCTGCGCCAAAGTGAAAAAAAACACGTATCTGAAATGGTATACGGGATAATAGAAGTTTATTTAGCCACCTATCAATTCTCCTGGTGGTGACTACAAAATTGCTGTATTCCAAATTTAACTGACAAAAGTAGAAATCCTAATCAACAAAGCTTGACTGACCAAAAAGTGAAAAAAACCCTTCTGAAAATGTAATAATGGGAAAATAAAAGGTACATTTTTTAGCACCTATCAATTCACCTGTGGTTACAACAAACAATAGACTATAAATTTCAAATTAACTGCAAAGTAGATCTATCAACAAAGCTTGACTGACCAAAAGTGAAAAAACACCTGTCTGAAAATTTATACGTGGTTCATAAAGGTATTTTTTGGCACCTATCCAATACAACATCTGTGGTTGACTTACAATAATTGCTGTATTCAAATTTCAACAACTGCATAAGTAGACATCTATCATCAAAGCTTGACTGACCAATAAAGATGAAAACAAAAAACGTGCCTGTCTGAAATGTAATATATAACGGATATTAAAGGTATTTTGGCACCTATCATTACACCTGTGGTGACTAAAAAGTTTGCTGGAATTCAAATATAAACTTGCAAGGTGGGCTCTATCAACACAGATGGCCAGCGCCAAAGTGAAAAAACATGTATCTGAAAATGTATCTCGTGGGCATAATAAAATGTATATTATATCTGCACCTATCAACCCTGATTGCGTGAACTACAAAATAGCTGTATTCATATTTTACCTGGCAAAGTAGAACTATCAACAAAGCTTGACTGACCAAAACGTGAAAAAAAAACACCTGTTCTGAAATGTAATAACGGGATAATGAAAAGGTATTTTTGGCACCTATCAACGCCGTGGTGACTACAAACTTACTATATGTCAAAATTTAACTCAAAGTAGATCTATCAACACAGCTTGGCCTGCTCCAAAGTGAACAAAAACAACTGTATCTTGACAAATGTAAACGGGATAATAAAATGTATTTTTTTTGAGGCACCTATTCTAACACCTCTGTGGTACTACAAAATGCCTGTATTCATATTTAACTGTCAAAAGTAGATCTAATCAACAAAAGCTTTGACTGACCAACAATGAAAAAAACCGAGTCTAAATGTCTATACGGTCATAATAAAAGGTATTTTTTGGCAACTATCACACCTGTGGTGACTACAAAATGCTTGTAATTCATATTTTACTGCAAAGTAGATCTATCTCAACAAAGCCTTTGACCTGACCAATAAGTGAAAAAACACACCAGGTCTGAAAATGTATACGGGATAATAAAAAGGGTATTTTTTGGCACCAAACAACCTGTGTGACTACAAAATTGCTATATTCAAAATTTAACCTGCAAGTAGATCTATCAACAAAGCTTGACTAAAGACCAAAAGTGAAAAACAACACCTGTCTTGAAATGTATACGGATAATAAAAATTGTAAATTTTTGGCAACCTATCAGTCACACACCTGTGGTTGTACTAAAAATTGCTAGATTCAAATCTAACTGCAAGTGGCTCTCTATCACAAGGCTGGCTTGCGCGCCAAGTGAAAAAAACACGTATCTGAAATGTATCGGAATAAATAAAAGTATTTTTTGGCACCTATACAACCTTGTGGTGACTACAAAATGTTGCTATATTCAAATTTAACTGCAAGTAAGATCTATCAACAAAGCTTGTATACTGAACCAAAAGTAGAAAACAAAAAACACCTGTCCAGATAATGTATAAACGGATAATAAAATATTTTTGCACCAATCAGTACACTCTGAGGTGACTAAAAAGTTGCTAGATTCAAATGTAACTGCAAGGTGGCTCTATCAACAGAGCTGGCTTGCGCCAAAGTGAAAAAAAAAACGTATCTGAAATGTATACGGTATAATAAGAAGGAATTTTTGCACCTAGTCTAAGCCTGTGGTGACAACAAAATTGGCTATAATCAAATTTAACTGCAAAGTAGATCATCAACAAAGCTTGACTGACCAAAAGTGAAAAAAACACCTGACTGAAATGTATACGATAATAAAATGTATTTTGGCACCTATCAGTACACCCTGGGTGACTACAAAATAGCTGTATTCCAAATTTCACTGCAAGCTGGTCTATCAACACAGCTGGCCTGCGCCAAAGTGAAAAAAACACGTTCGAAATGTATACCGGGATAAAAAGTATATTTAGGCACCTATCAATTCACGCTGTGTGTGACTACAAAATTGCTTATTCAAATTTAACTGCAAATAGATCTATCAACAATGCTTGATTGACCAAAAGTGAAAAAAAAAAACACCTGTCTGTAATGTATATGGGATAATAAAAGGTATTTTTTAAGCACCTACCTATCAATTCACCTGTGGTGGACAACAAAATTGCTATATTCAAATTTAACTGCAAAGTAGATCTATCCAACAAAGCTTGACTGACCAAATAGTGAAAAATACACCTGTCTGAAATTTATACGGATTAATAAAAGGAATTTTTTTGGCACCTATCAATTCACATAGGTGGACTACAAAATTGCTGTATTCAAATTTAACTGCAAAAGTAATATATCAGCAAAGTCTTGACTGACCAAAAGTGAAAAAAACGCCTGTCAGAAATGTATACGGTATTAAAAGGTATTTTTGGGGGGCACCTATCAGTACACCTGTGGTGACTACAAAGTTCTGGATCACATCAAATTTAACTAGCAAGGTGGCTTCCTATCACACACAGATGGGCCTGCGCCAGAAGTTAAAAAAACATGTATCTGAAAGTGTATAACGGATAAATAAAATTGTATTTTTTTGGCACCTATCAACCTGTGGAGACTACAAAATGCTGTATTCATAATTAACCTGCAAAGTAGAATCTATCAACATAGCTTGACTACCAAAAGGTGAAAAAAAACACCTGTCTGAAATGTGATAACGGGATAATAAAAGGTATTTTTTTGCACCTATCAACCCGTGGTGACTACAAATTTACAATATTTCAAATTTAACTGCAAAAAGATCTAATCACAAAGCTTGACTGACCAAAAGTGGAAAAAAACACCGTCTGAAATGTATACGGGATAATAAAAGGTATTTTTTGGCACCTATCAACCCGTGGTGACTACAAAATTACTATATTCAAATTTAACTGCAAAGTAGATCTATCAACACAGCTGGCCTGCGCCAAAGTGAAAAAAACATGTATCTGAAATGTATACGGGATAATAAAATGTAATTTTTTTTGGCACCTAGTCACCTGTGTGACTACAAAATGCGTACATATCCTATTTAACGCAAAAGTAGATCTATCAACAAAGCTTGACTGACCAAAAGTGAAAAAAAACCTGTCTGGAAATGTATACGGGATAATAAAGGTATTTTTTGGTCACCTATCAACCTAGTGGTGACTACAAAAATGCTGTATTCATATTTAAATTGCAAAGTAGATCTATCAACAAAGCTTGATGACCAAAAGTGAAAAAAACAACAGTCTGAAATTTATACGGGATAATTAAAAGGTATTTTTTGGCACCTATCAACCTGTGGTGACTACAAAATTGTCAATGATATTCAAATTTAACTGCAAAATGTAAGATCTAACAACAAAGCTTGACTGACCAACAAGTGAAAAAAACAACCTGTCTGAAATGTATACGGATAATAAAATTTATTTTTGGCACCTACAGTACACCTGTGGTGAACTAAAAAGTTGCTAGATTCAAATGTAACTGCAAGGTGCGACATCAACAGAGCTGGCTTGCGCCAAAGTGAAAAAAACACGTATCTGAAATGTATACGGGATAATAAAAGGTATTTGTTGGCACCTATCAACCTGTTTGACTACAAAATTGCTATATTCAAATTTAACTGCAAAGTAGATATATCACAAAGCTTGACTGACCAAAAGGTTAAAAAAACACCTGACCTGAAATGGTATACGGATACTAAAATGTATTTATGCACCTATCATTAGCCCCTGAGGTGATAAAAAGTTGCCTAGATTCAAATTTAACTGTCAATGGTGGGCTCTATCAACAGAGGCTGGCTTGCGCCAAAGTGAAAAACAACACGTATCTGAAATGTAATACGGGATATAATAAAAGTTGTATTTTTTTGGCAACCTATCAACCTTTGTTGGACTACAAATTTGCTATATTCCAAATTTAACTGCAAATAGAATCTATCAACAAAGCCTTGACTGACTCAAAAGTGAAAAAAACACCTGTCTGAAATGTAAACGGGGAAAAAAAAATAAAATAAAAAATAAAAATTAAAAACAAAAAAAAAGGGTTATTTAAAATATAATTGATTTTGGCACTATCAGTACACCTGTGTACTACAAATATTGCTGTATTCAAATTTTCACTGCAAGCTGGCTCTATCCACACAGCTGGCCTGCGCCAAAGGTGAAAAAAACACGTATCTGGAAATGTATCACCGGGATAATAAAAGTATTCTTTTAAAAGCCACCATCAATTCACCTGTGGTGACTACAACATTGCTGTATATTCAAATTTAACTGCAAAGTAGAATCTATCTAACAAAAGCTTGACTGACCAAAAGTGAAATAAACACCTGTCTGAAATGTTAATATGGATAATAAAAGGTATTTTTTAGCAACCTATCAATTCACCTGTGGTGACAACAAAATTGCTATTATTCAAATTAAACTGCAAAGTAGATCTATCGAACAAAGCTTGACTGACCAAAAGTGAAAAACCACCTGTCTGAAATTATACGGGATAAAAAAGGTATTTTTTGGCACTATCAATTCTCCTACCTGAGGTGACTACAAAATAGCTGTATTGCAAAATTTAAAAACTGCAAAGGTAGATCTATTCAGCAAAGCTTGACTGACCAAAAGTGAAAAAAACGCCTTTCTGAAATGTAACGGAATATAAAAGTAATTTTTGGGCACCTATCAGTTAACACCTGTGGTGATACAAAGAGTTGCTGGAACAGAATTTAACTGCAAGGTGGCTCTATCAACACAGATGGCTGCGCCAAAGTGAAAAAAACTCATGTATCTGAAATTGTATACGGGATAAAAAAAATGTATTTTTTGGCACCCTATCCAACCCTGTGGTGACTACAAAATGCTGTATTTCAATTGTACCTGCAAAGTATGATCTATCAACAAAGCTTTACTGACAAAAAAGTGAAAAAAACACCAGTCCTGAAATGTATACGGGATATAAAAGGTATATTTGGCACCTATCAACCCGTGTAGACTACAAAAATTACTATATTCAAAATTTAACGCAAAGTAGATCTATCAACAAAGCATGACTGACCAAAAAGTGAAAAAAAAACACCTGTCTGAAATGTATACACGGGGATAGATAAAAAGGTCTTTTTGTTTTATTTTTTGCATCCGTATCAACTCCCTTGGTGACCTACAAAATTACAATATTCAAATTTAACTGCAGAGTAAGGATCTATCAACACATGCTGGCCTGCGCCAAAGTGAAAAAAAATTTATCCTTAAATGGAAATACGGATAAATAAATGTAATTTTTTGGCACACTACAAACCTGTGGTGACTACACAAAATGCTGTATTCATATATAACTGCAAAGTAGATTCTAAACAACAAAGCATGACTGACCAAAAGTGAACAAAAAAACCAGTCTGAAACATGCAATACGGGATAATAAAGTATTTTTTGGACACCTATCCACCTGTGTGACTACAAAATGCTGGGGGAGGGGGAGGGGGAGGGGGGGGGGGGGGTATACCAATTTAACTGCAAAGTAGATCTATCAACAAAAGCTTGACTACCAAAAGTGAAAAAAACACCTTCTGAAGAGTATACGGGATTAAAAAAAGGTATTCTTCTTTTCGGCACCACTATCAACCATGTGGTTGACTACAAAATTGCATATTCAAATTTAACTGCAAAGTAGATCTATCAACAAAGCTTTACTAGACCACAAAAGTGAAAAAAACACCTTGTCTGAAATCTGTATAACGATAATAAAAATGTTATTTTTGGCACCTATCAGACACCTGTTTGGAGGACTAAAAAGTTGCTTAGAAAATTTCAAATGTAGACTGCAATGTGGCGTCTACTCAACAGAGCAGGCTTGCGCCCAAAGTTTGAAAAAAACACGTATCTTGAAATGTATACGGATAATAAAAGGTATTTTTTTGGCGCACCTATCAACCTGTGGTACTACAAAATTGCTAAAATTCAAATTTAACTGCAAAGAAGTCATCAACGCAAAGCTTGACTGAACCAAAGTAAAAAAACAACCTTCTCTGAACATGTATACTGATACAATAAAAAAGTAGGAGTTTGTGCAACCTAACATATAGACCTGTCATTACTAAAATGTTCTGTACCTAATATAAGGCAATGCCATGTCTAGAACAAAGTTTTGACTGTACAAATATCCAGTATCCTTATATAGAGCTCCTGATCTGTGGTTTCTGCAAACTCCACGGGGCCCCTATTCCCCGCTCCCCCCCGTGGACTTTTAACGCTGGTAAATGTTTCTTTCAAAATTCTCTGCTGAACTAACCTAAAATCTCTGAACTATCTAACTTCTAACGAACACCAGCTAAAATTAGAGCGTGTCTCTGTGAAAAAATAGAATACAATTTCGCTGACTGATTGAGCTGAGAGCCTGTTTGAGGATAGAAGGCAGAGCGCACGTCCTTACTGCAATGAGACGCTGAAACACAATGATAGCATGAACAGGAAAGGCATGTTCTATGTAAAACGAGTTCATGGTGATACATTCCAGCCTAATCGCGCAACCGATACACAACACAGTCTCATGAACTCGTGACACACATCTCAACCCTGCTCTAATTACTGTACAGCCCTGATTTGCTGCCGCTCAAAATAGACAAGGATGCACCGAAAATGGCGCGATATTTAATGATTATGCCAGTATTTTAAACCTAAATTATCGCGAGTGAGATCTAAAAAATCTGATCAACCGGTAAAATACCAGGTGCCCGATTCCACTTTGTGTCGCGATAATTATGCGCTCAACACTAATCATAAAGTATGACGAAGCAGGATTGAAACCAACGATTACAAGAAATGAACTTAAAGTAAAACACTCATTTTTTCTTCTTCTGCTTATCTATTTACACAAGCACCTAATATTGCACCATTATGCCACTAGATTATTGCTGCCTCCTAATTGCCTCAAACGTCCTTTACCGTCCTCCGACACCCACACTGGGCGAATGTTTCTCATCTTCTCCCCCATCTGTCTTTGTAACCACAACGCATCTGCCTCCAATCTCCACCTCTTCCACTGCATTAAGACCATTCTCACAAAAGCAATACAACACACTTTTGCTCCATCCCATGCATACCTACTCACAGTCTACCTGCTTCTCCTTGCCTACTGCGTGCGAAATATATTATCACAATCCTCAGGAGCCCCCTCCAGCACATCCCCACAGTTGTTTCACCTGTCCTCTTTACGACCAAGCATCAAAACTCCATCTTACACCCTATTACAAACCTCAAACCCATTCCTTCAAAACCAGCCCTGCCATACCCTATCACCATGCGTCCTGGTAGCTCTACAACAGAAACCTTGGCTCGCGACACCCATCTTACACAATTCCCCTGCTGCATCTCATCTTATAAACGGGCCTTCAAATTTACACACACCTCCCCCCCCTGGCACAAACATGGGTGTGGGTCGGCCTTCTCGCTGTCATACACCTGATCCTTTGTCCCCTTCCACCTCTACAATTCTTCCTCACACTCCCCATCACTTGAGTGCACTCCTGTCCGGCCATCATACTCCCACCTCCAAACTCCAAGTGGCCTTTTGACATACTGACAGCACCCAGGCCCTGCCACCGCTTTCCTTGACCACTTTGCTTCCTGGCTCCTCCACTTTCTTTCCATTGACATCCCCACTATTATCATGGGAGATTTCAATATCCCCATCGACACACCTCACTCCAGTTCTAACAAACTCCTTTCACTCTCCTCTTCCTTTGGCTTGTCCTAGTGGACCTATGGAGCCACTCATAAAGAGGGACACACACTGGACCTCATCTTCACCCACCTCTGCCCCCTATCTAACTTCTCAAACTCTCCTTTCCCCATTTCTGACCACATCCTGCTTATCTTCTCCACCATCTCCATATCTGCCCTTCCTGTCCCAAATTTAGTGCTCCTCCAGAGGAGCCTACATAACCTTAACCCTCACACTCTCTCTGGCTCTCTTGCTCCCCTCTCTACCATATCCTCATTTGATGACCCTGAGGCATCCACCGCTTTCTTCAACAACACAATCACCTCTACTCTTGACTCGGTCGCTCCTCTCACTCACATCAGAACCCGCAAAGTTAACAGACAACCCTGACACACTGACTCCACCAATCAGCTGAGACAAACTTCCAGAATTGCTGAACGCCGCATACAATCTTTACATACATTTAAACCCGCACTCAACACTGCCAAACAGGATTACTTCACCACAGCCATATCTTCACTATTTCACAACCCCAGACAACTTTTTAACACCTTCAACTCTGTCCTCTGTCCACTAGCACATCTTCCCTCATCTCTCCTGTCAGCAGATGATTTTGTTACTTACTCCTAAATAAGATCAATCTCATCACACAAAGCTTCACCCAACACTCCACTCAGTCCACCCCTAAACCAGCACAGTCCCCACAGCCCACCTCTACCCCTACACATCACTATTCCTTCTTCACATGCTTCTCTACTGTCACTCTTGACAAGCTTTCCTCTCTAATGTCCAAATCCAACCTCACTACCTGTAATCTTGACCCACTGCCATCCCACATCATCACAGTGCTGTTATAATCCCTGCCCTCATCCATCTCTTCAACCTATTGCTAACCTCTGGTGTCTTCCCTTCCTCCTTTAAACATGCCACCATAACCCATTCTTAAGAAACCATCTCTTGACTCCTCCTGTCTGTCCAACTATCACCCCATCTCACTGCTTCCATTCGCCTCTAAACTCCTTGTACAGCATGTCTATCTTCAGCTGTCCTCTCATCTCTCCACCAACTCTCTTCTTGAGCCACTGCAGTCGGGCTTCGGACCCCACCACTTTACTGAAACCGCTGTAACCAAAGTCACCAATGACCTAGCAACTGCTAAAGACTTTCGCCACCACTTCTCTTCCTTGACCTCTCCTCTGCCTTTGACACTGTCGACCATTCACTTCTGCTACAAATCCTCTCATCCCTTGGCATCAGGGACCTGGTCCTTTCCTGGATCTCCTCATACTTCATTGATTGGACATTCAGCATCTCTTACTCTCGCACCCCTTCCTCATCCCACCCGGTCTCTGTTGGTGTCCCCCAGGGGTCAGTTCTGGGCCCACTACTCTTCTCTATTTACACTCTTGGTCTGGGTCAGCTCATAACATCACATGGCTTTCCATACAACCTATATGCTGAAGACACCCAACCTTACATCTCTGGCCCAGATGTTAGGTCTCTGATCTCCCAGATACAGACTGTATATTGTCCATATCCTCCTTCTTTACTTCCCGTCTCCTAATTCTAAATGTTGAGAAAACTGAATTTATCATCTTTCTACGGTCCCACTCTATCCCTCTCTTCCCAGATCTCTCTATCACAGTCAACGGCTCCACACTCTCACCAGCTCCGCAGCTCCGCTGCCTTGGGATAATCTTTGACTCCTCTCTGTCCTTCAAACCACACATCCAAGTCCTTACTTCTGCCTGCTGCCTCCACCTGAAAAATATCTCTGGAATCCACTCATTACTTAACTTTGATACTACAAAAATGCTTGTCCATGCCCTCATGATCGCCCGTTTAGATTATTGCAACATCCTTCTCTGTGGCCTCTCATCTAGCCCCCTCGCGCCCCTCCAAACCATCCTTAACTCTGCTGCCCGTCTGATTCACCTCTCTCCTTGCTACTCCTCTGCCTCTCCCCTCTGCCAATCCCCACACTGGCTACCCATTGCCCAGCTAATCCAGTTCATGTTAGTAACCCTGACCTGTAAAGCTCACCAAAACCTCTCCCCTTCATACATCTCTGCCTTAATCTATAGATATCGCCCCTCATGCAGTCTCCGCTCCTCACAGGACCTTCTTCTTTGCTCTCCTCTTATCAGCTCTTCACATAACCATTTCCAAGTGTTCTCCTGTGCTTCTCCCATACTCTGGAACTCACTACCACAGCACATTAGACTCTCCTCCACTTTTACTAGACTAAAAAGCAACCTGAAAACCCATCTCTTCATAGTTACATGTAGTTAGATAGGGCAACATGTATGATTTATGGCGCTTAGATGCCAGTTTTAAAGCTCATTACAATAGTATAAAATGCACCAGATTTATGAACCTGGTCTACTATGGGTCATAAATCTGGTGCATTTTAGCACTAAGACGACACTTCTGGCTCAGGTAAACCACTTTTAAAAATTATAGCGAATGTGGCTGTACTAGATTTCGGGCTGAAAAGACGCCGGACTTCTGGCTTCCACAATGTCAAATTAAAAAAAGAAAGATCACAGTGATTAAGTAGCACCAATCTTAATACAGTATAACTATTTTAAATATATCAGCAGTCAAAGATCTTCCAGCAAAGCTCATATAACCGTATGCTATGAAAATCGAGATTTACCATAAAGCAAGATAAGAGCGGTCCCTGTTATAACCTCATCCTGCTAACATTAATGTTTACTTAAAATACTTGGAATTTATCCATTGAGACCATCCTTTCTTCGCCTTACTTGTTAGATGTGGTGGGATAATTAGACACGTTTCAGAGTGTAATTGTATGTTAGTTCTGTTAATTACCTCATTAATCGCTAAAGAATAGGTAGCTTCCAGTATGAGGCTATAACTGTTTGCACTGCAACCAACACATGAAACATAATAAAATGGAATGAAGGTGGATAACTTTTTAATGAAATATCCAGAATTTCTGTTTCTGGGGTTAAGGTTATTAGGGAATCTAACACCTCTGAAAGTAGTTTTTCTACCTCCCTCCAAAGGGCCTTAGTTGTTGGGCAGCTCCACCACATATGCAGAAGGGAGCCAAGGGCACCACAATTTCTCCAACAAACTTCTGAGTAGCCCGGTGACATATGAGATAAGCGGTTGGGTGTGAGGTACCATCTAACATGAAGTTTTCTAGACAATTCTATGTGGTTTGCACATCTGGAATATTGGTAAGGGACTAGAGAAGCATTTATCCAATCTTCTGTTGAGAAAATTTTCCCCAACTCTTTTTCCCATTTAACTGTGTAGTTGGGCTTATGCTCTCCAGTATCATTAATCAGAGTATCATAAGTGATTGATAGGCCTTTCTCAAAGCCTCTTTTTTGCAATAAGAAATTATTAAATGGGGTGGAAAAGGAAATTTGAGGAAGCCAGTTCCAACTTTATATAATGTTCCTGCCTTGAAGATAACAAAGGAATTTACTATGTGGGAGGTCAAACTCCTTCTGGATTTCAATAAATGATGTAAAGGTATCCTGATGGTGCATGTATCCAACCATCTTAATACGCTTATCTGTCCATAAGGAAAGAGAAAGATGTAGCGCAGCCTGGAGTAGTACTGTGAGTGGACAATCATCTCTAGTAACTGTGACTGCTCGCTTTGGAACAATATATTTAAACCATACCATAGCAATGTGGGCATAGGTTAGCAAAAAGCATCTCGACCCTTGTAACCAATAATAACCTCGTTTCAACTATTCCAACCCACAAACAGGTCTACCCATCCCCTTCTGTCTCTTTCCTTCCTCCTTATAGATTGTAAGCCTTCGTGGACAGGGGTCTCTCTCCCTCTGTACCAGTTGTTTATTATTCATTATTGTTTATTATTTATTATTACCTTTGTACTTGTTTGACCTATGTTATGTATGTAACCCCCTTAACCCCAGACAATAATTCAAAACCTTCAACTCTCTTCTCCGTCCAGCCGCACCTCCTCCCCCATCCCTCCTTTCAGCAGATGACTTTGCCATTCACTTCCTCCAGAAGATCAACCTCATCAGAGAAAGCTTCAGCCCGCAGTCCCCCCCACCCTCCCTTACCCTTGTAACCTGCTCTTCCCCCTTAACTTGCTTCCCCACGGTCACTCATGACAAGCTCTCCCCCTTTAAACTGTCCAAATCCAACCTCACTACCTTATCTTGACCCACTGCCATCCCACCTCATCCCAGACCTCAGTGCTTCTATCATCCCAGCACTCACCCATCTCTTCAACCTATCAATAACCTCTGGCATCTTCCCTTCGGGCCTTTAAACATGCTTACTATCACTCCAATTCCTAAAAAAAAACAACCTTGACCCCTCTTCCCCTGTCCAACTATCCCCCCATTCAACTGCTCCCTTTTGCTTCCAAAACTCCTGAGCAGCACGTCTATCTTCGGGCTGTCCTCCCACCTCTCTTCCAACTCTCTTCTTGACCCACTACAATCTGGTTTTCGACCCCAACACTCTACCGAAACTGCCCTAACCAAAGTACCTAATGACCTAGAAAACTGCAAAGCCTCATGCCACTACTCTGTGTTTCCTCCCTCTTGACCTTTGTCCTCTCCCCTTTGACACTGTCGACCATTCCCTCCGCTTACAAATCCTCTCCTCCTGGGCATCAGGGACTTGGCTCTTTCCTGGATCTCCTCGTACCTCACGATCGGACTTTTAGCGTCTCTCATTCTTGCTCCACCTCCTCCCTCCGGCCACTTTTTGTTGGTGTCCCCCAAGGGTCAGTCCGGGGTCCACTATTTCTTCTCTATCTAAAACCCTTGGCCTCGGTCAGCTCATAGCCTCACATGGCTTTCATTACCACCCTGTATGCTGATGATACCCAACCTACATCTCTGGCCCAGATGTCACTTTCTCTACTCTCCCGGATCCCTGACTGTCTGTCCTCCATTTCCCCTTCTTCTCATCACGTCTCCCTAAAACTAAATGTGGAGAAAACAGAACTCATCATCTTCCACCATCCAACTCTACCCTGCCCCTGATTCTCCCATTACAGTCAACGGCTCTACACTTTCACCGGTCCCCACAAGTCCGCTGTCTTGGGATAATCCTAGAACTCTGCTTTATCTTTCAAAACCACACATCCAAACCCCACCTCTGCCTGCCGCCCCACCTGAAAAACATCTCTCGCATCCGCTCATTCCTCGGCTATGACACTACAAAAAAGCTGGTCCATGCCTTGTCATCTCCCGCCTAGACTACTGCAACATCCTTCTCATGGCCTCCCAGCTAGCACCCTCGCTCCCCTCCAATCCATCCCTTAACTTGCTGCCCTTTTTTATCCCACCCTCTCCTCGCTACTCCTCTGCCTCTCCCCTCTGCCAATCCCTTCACTGGCTTCCCCTTGCCCAGCGAATTCATTTCAAGCTACTAACCATTGAACCCACAAGGCTCTCCATGACCTCTCCACTACATACATCTCTGCCCTAATTTCCAAATATCTCCCCCACGCACTCTCCCCGCTCCTCACAGGACCTTCTCCTCTGCTCTCCCCTTATCAGCTCCTCACACAACCGTCTCCAAGACTTCTCCCGTGCTTCACCCACACTCTGGAACTAAATGCCCCAAACATCAGCCCTCTCCTCCACTTTCACCAGCTTCAAAAGCAACCTGAAAACCCATTTCTTCAGGCTTGCCTATAACCTTCACAAACTTGTCAACTACTTCCTCCACAGACTTGTCTGCCCCTCACCTCCTGTCTCTTTCCCTCTCCTTGTAGATTGTAAGCCCTCGCGGGTAGGGTCCCCTTTTTTCCTCTGTCATCCCAAGTTGTCATTATCCCTTATCCACTGTACTCGTTTGACTTATGTAATGTATGTAACCCCCTCAAATGTACAGCGCCCTGGAATCAATGGCGCTTTAAAATAAATAATAATAATAATAATAAATGTACAGCGCTCTGGAACTAAGAGTGCTCTAAAATACATAATAATAATAATTAAATAAATAAGAAAATAATAATAATAATTATATTATTAGGGGTTACACACATTATTATTATTATTATTATTATTTATTATTATTATTATTATATTGTAGTAGTAGTAGTATGTAGTAGTAGTAGAATTATTTATTTTAGAGCGCCCTTGGTTCCAGGGCGCTGTCATTCTGATTACATACATAACATTGGTCAAACAATTACAAATTGACAATAAGTAACTAACAACTGGTACAGAGGGAGAGAGGGCCCTGCCCACGAGGGCTTACAGTCTACAAGGAAGGTGGGAAGAGAACGAAGGGGCATACGTGTTTGTGGGGCAGAGCAGTGCAACACAGTTAATGTTGGTCATAGGCAATCCTGAAGAGATAGGTTTTCAGGTTACCTTTGAGGCTAGTGAGCATTGGGGCAGAGTCTGAAGTGTTGAGGCAGTGAGTTCCAGAGTATGGGGGAAGCACAAGAGAAGTCTTGGAGACGATTATGTGAGGAGTTGATAAGAGGAGAGCAGAGAAGAAGGTCCTGTGAGGAGCGGAGATTGCGAGAGGGGAGATACCTGGAGATTAAGGCAGAGATGTTTGGAGAAGAGAGGTTATGGAGAGCTTTGTTGGTCAAGGTTACTAACTTAAACTGAATTCGCTGGGCAATGGGAAGCCAGTGCAGGGATTGGCAGAGGGGAGCAGCAGAGGAGTAGCGAGGAGAGAGATGGATAAGATGGGCAGCAGAGTTGAGGATTGGAGGGGAGCTAGAGTGCTAGATGGGAGGCCACAGAGAAGGATGTTGCAATAGTCTAGGCAGTAAATGTTTTTCAGGTGGAGGCGGCAGGCAGAGGTAAGGGCTTGGATGTTTGGTTTGAAGGACAGGTTTGAGTCAAAGGTTATCCCAAGGCAGTGGACTTGTGGAGCTGGTGAGAGAGTGTAGCCATTAACAGTAATAGAGAGATCAGGCGGAGGGATGGTGGAAAGATGATAAGTCCTGTTTTCTCCACGTTCAGTTTTAGGAGACAGGAGGAGAAGAAGGTGGATATAGATGATAGGCAGTTTGGGATCCGGGAGAGAAAAGAGGTAATATCTGGGCCAGAGATGTAGAGTTGGGTATCATCAGCATACTGGTGGTAATGAAAGCCGTGTGATGCTATGAGCTGACCCAGGCCAAGGGTGTAGATAGAGAAGAGTTGTGGGCCCAGGACAGACCCCTGGGGGACACCAACAGAGAGCAGGCGAGAGGAAGTGGTGGTGCGAGAGTGAGAGACGCTGAATGCCCGATCAGTGAGGTATGAGGAGATCCACGAAAGGGCCAAGTTCGTGATGCCAAGGGAGGAGAGGATGTGTAGGAGTGTAGTTATTATTATTATTATTATTATTATTATTATTATTATTATTATTATTCCTCCTTAAATAACCTGAATCAGTACATTTTAGTTTTATATGTTTCTAGATGTTAATTTATACAACACCATATATGCTTCTTTTAATAAGCCTTATTTATTTATTTATTTATTTATTATTTAATTTAGAAATGTTATTTTCAATCACAATCCTACAACAAGTCCGTCTTGCTCTACTAATCCTATTTATTTTGTTACCAGATATCTCACAGTATTTTCATTTTTCATCATTCACTTTGCCCCTATTTCTTTTCATTTTGTCAGCTATGCTTGTTATATCTTCTGTTTATTTTTATGCTTGACGTATATAGTGAATAATTCTATGACTTGTCCGACAATTATTCATTTACTTCCTCTGCGGGAGGTTATCTTTGAAGTGTGGAAAAATTATCTTTTATCTTGAGTCCTGTTGGAAGACATTTGTGAAGCTACACAAAGAAGAAAAATTAAATTTTTCTGCTTGTGTTTCAAGGCCATGATTTGTACAAATACAATAGGGACATCTTCTATACATTTTGATTGTTTTTTAATGCATTGGTAATTTAAAATGTTGGAATTTATAGTGCTAAGATTTATAGTTGAATATTTAGTTTCTACAGAATACTAATTTTGCATACAGTATAAATACATTTTCGACTGCACACAAGTAAATAAACTAAGACTTTACAGTGTAATTAAATAAAATGCTTAGATGAAATTTAAAACTATACTTTTGTGATATATTAGATTGAAAGGCTACAAAACCATTTTCAAAACTTTAATACTTAGTCATACCAGAATAGGATTCTCAAGTCATATAATGAGGGGACAGCCTACCAAAACCACAGTGACAAATCATCCAGAAAATCCAAAAATTAAATGAGAAACATTTATGGAACTTTATTATTTATGAGCAAGGGGACATAATTTAACTGTAGGGAAGGCAACACTGTTTCCCAAGAAAAACATTGAAGTGGTTGTCCAGCAAAAAAAGAAAAAAAAAAAGTCAGAAATGGGGCCATAAAGCAAAGAGAAGTCATACTTACCTACTTGCCCCTTGCCATTGCCACTCTGGAGCTCCCCAGCGATCGGTTCCTTTTCACCTCTTGGTTTTCATCACAACACACAGGAGAGACTCATGCTCCATTGTAAGTGAATGAAGCACAAGCCTCTTCTTCATGTTGGGATGAGAACCCAGAAGTGAAGAGCAGTGGATCCGCAAAGAGCTCCAAAGTAGTTGGAAGAGGACAGGTAGAAAATTATATATTTTTTAACCAGCTTGGCCCTATTTAAGAATATATCTTTACTTTTGGAAAACCCTTTTCAAGCTGTTTTCCATCTGGTTAAAACTCCTTGATGGCAGTTAGAATGTCACCATAGCAGCCTCTGATATGAGAAATTAAACTCTTTTCATTTTGAGGTTTTGTCTTTTTTGTCCCTGATTATAAGCTTATTCTTTTAGTTCTAATGCTTTTATGCTATTGTCCACAACATTGCTCTCCTTGCTTGCGATCTGTATGTGGTTTAATGTTTCTGGCATTCTTATTTAGCTTTTGCATTGGTGGATAGGTGGGAAGGGGTTAATTGCCTATCTGCGTGATTTTTTTTCCCCAGCTCCGGCAATGCTCTGTATTACGGAGTTTGGGGGTTGATTTTCAAACAAGGGGGTGTGCTCCACTATGACTCTGGCTTTCCTCAACTGACCGGTTTGTAGTGAATCTATTCAGCATACTTCATTGCAATCAGGTAAGTTCTTGTTTTAACATAGACAGTGCTTTTGTATACATTGTTTGCTTGTTTAATTCACATTTGTGTTATGACTAAGAACTACTAAGCTTGAAACGCGTCAGCGTTATCTTTGTCCTGCATATTATGTCACATATTTAGATAATTTTTCAATAAAGGAACCTTTTTTATTCATCTTATGAGGAATGAAGGATTGCAGGCATCTTTCTGGTTTTCTCAAATACACCCACAGAGTGGTTCTATGCAACCATAAATCTACAGAGTGGTGAGCTAACTGTTTTTCTTGTTTTGTATTGTTATCTACAGGTTAGCAAGTACTTTGTGTGTGTTTTTTTTACCAATACATATGATTTGAATAAAATATCTTTTTATTATTTATATTTTTGGGAGTGCACTTGTTTTAAGTATAGTCCCTTCTTTCTTCTTTTTTTCACTTCCAGTTAATTTAACCTTAACCCCCGTGTTACATTAACCAGAAGTTATGTCCACCTTGAAGTGCCATGGAAACATTAGTTATTGAATAAAATGTGTAAGAAAAAAATCCCTTACTCCTGTTTATATTTAGGATACATTTTTTGGCGAAATTCCACTCAGACCAAAACAAATTGTCCACAATATCACACCAATTCCATGTAGGTCTTGAACTGGGAAAAGGACCCTTCTTATAACTTATATGTACAGTATATGACTTTAAAGGAAAGGGTTCAAAGGATTGTCATATCAGATCTAAAACTGTCTATGTGCCATATTAGATAGATGTGATGTGTGTGAAGGGGTGCCTGTTTGGAGAGGGGTCCTTTATGATAGAAGGGAGTCCACACCATCTTGTCATATTGTGGTAATCCCTTAATAAACAGTGGTACAATGATAATTACAGAATGTGTAACCTTTCCCCCCAGAAGGTGCACATAAAAGAAAATTTTACTTGAAACTAGCACTGCAAGTCTTCAATTTTCATATGTTACAATCACATTTCAAATTTGAGCATATAAAATTGTCCATCCATGCAAATAGGCATTTTTTCCACATTATCTGCCTAAAATACATTTTCTTGGATTTTTCACCCTATTTGCTTTGCCGCTAGTGGAATTATACTGTATAAAGGATTCATGGATTTGTAGTTTAATTCTCTATTTGATTCCATTGAATGTGGGACTAGCTTTATGGAAATACTACACTATAATCAAGCAGAAAGTTGCAGTTTGATTTATGAGCTGTTTTTAAGACTATAAAAGAGTCATTTTGACACTGCATATCCACAAAATTAGAATCTATTCTATAGATAGACCATATCAGATGGAACATGCTTCAAAACAGAGTGGAGAAGAGAGGTTAGTGGGATAATTATACAGCTCTTAGAGATTTCTTCTGCAATAATACAGGATTGTTGGTCATCAATACTTATATTATATCCACACTAAACTATTATGGCATTATAGTCTAAGCATATTTGATAACCTTCTATTATGCAGGGCTCATATGATCCTGAATATGGGCCTGATTGTAGCCAAAGCAGAGAGGCCCATTCAGGGGTGTAAAAACACTAGAACTTTTTGTATAGAATAAATATGATGATGCCTTTTTCCATCTAACTTTACTCTTCAGTTCTTTGCGTAGAATATCTAGTACTCCGGAGACTCCAGTTTAGCCCACACTTCAAAAAGATACTGATAGGACAATCTGGTATTTAGATTGTGAGCCTCAATGGGGACAGGAACCAATGGGAATAACAACAATCTCTGTACAGTGCTGTGGAATATAACAGTGTTATACACGTGAAGATAATAAATACATACAGATAAGTCTACAAGACTATAGTCTAGTATTTGCCATGTAGCCATAAATTCTAGTTAAGTCCCTAACCCAGTGAAGAAATGGGGGTTAGGGAAGTCCTGACCCATAGTTTTTCTCTAATCTTACCCCATACCTTAAAGCTAACTGTAACCCTAGCCTTCAGTTATGATTAAAGAGGTTTTTCCATCTGGCTGTTTCACAGAGCTTTCTCTTCAAAGCCAGCTTTAGGCTCCCACTACCTGTTCAAGTTTTTGGGCAGTTCTACAACAGTAATTTACATATCAGCTCTGCTATCCCTAGCTGATTATCCTGTTAGAGAGACATTGTGATGGAGAGAGAAAGGAAAAGAAGAGAAAGGAAGAAGGATGGACTCCTGTGATGCTAATAAGACACAGCAGAGATTGACGTCACCATGCTGGCCATGGCCACTAGATCAAAGAGAAGTGGTTTGCAGCCTTGGAAATGTTCTGTAAATAAGCAGAAAAAACAATTGTTCTAACTCAGAAATGAAGCAGAATTGAAACAGCAATGTATCTGGTAGTAATATTTACCTTTGCCTTCACGTTTAAAGATAATCAATGTGATAAGAATACCAATTTAAGTTGATAGGGTGTTTAAGAGGTCAACATACATTTTAATCTCACTAGAGGCCTCTTTTTATTTCCGTAGTCGAGACACTTCTATGACAGTCTGACATCCCTTTAGTTTTTCCTTAATGGAAAGCAAAAGCAATTTTGGACAAGCTGTTGAACACCCTACATCATATCAGACATCACCTCTGATTCTCGAAACACCAGGGTAGTCTAGGAAAACTGGAACTGACATGAGATGTGACGCACAATGTTCAACATCATGTCTGGCATCACTTCTGCTTTCCAGGAGTAATATCATTGCAGGAATGGTATGAAGCCTAGAATAAATGTTTTGGCTGACGTTCACCAAAATTTGATTTGGGCCTACCCATATTGAATCACTTAGATTTCTGTTAAATTTGTCTTCTTCCAGAATCTAAAACACAACACTATTTATGAATGATTTTGTTGCAGATAGACTGTGGACTCTATGGACGACATGTATGATTTTTGACATTTAAATGCCAATTTTTATGTGCATATAAATAGCATAGAAAGTGCCTGATTTATGAACCCGCTTTACTATGGGTCATAAATCAGATGCATTCTAGTCCAGAAACGTCAATTCTGGCCCAGGTACACCACTTTGAAAGTGGTTTACCTGTTCCAGCAGTAATGCGCCTAGACTTGCCGATATATATATGCGCCTGATATTGGAGTGTGGCAGGTTTAAAACTATAGCAAGCGGGACTGCGCTAGATGTCGGGCTGAAAAGACACCAGACTTCTGACCAAGCCCCGTTCATACATAATGCCCTATGTGTATTACATTTGCAACACTAGTCATTATCAGTATGCTTAACAAAAAAAAAAAAAAGTGATTTCTTGAATCATTCCAATTTCTATATGTAAACTTGTTGTTGTCTTCTCGCAACAAGAAAAACAAAAGCAGGTATTGTTTGACAGCTATTAAAGTTGTATGTGAACCTTAAGTTTTCTGGCCCTTTTTTTTTTTTTTTTTTTAACACAAGATTAGCAAAAATTGCTATATGTTAGTATGACTAATTATTCGGTAGTCTTCCTTTACGCAGGGGTGTCACTGGAATTCACATGGGGGGGGGGGGGGGGTGGGGGGGGGGGGGGGGGGTCCCCGTAGCCAAATATGATGGGCCCCACCATGAATTAAATTGCAGAAGCAATAATTGAAGGGATAAAAAATATCTCCATCTTTAGAGAAACCACTTTACAGGGCTTAATAGCAGAACATCATCACCTTGTTATTCCCATCAAAAAGGTACAATTATTATGCATCTGAATAGACCCACTCAAGATCTGAGCTATAAAGCTTCTGCTGTGGCTCATACAATTAAGCACATGCCTTTATGGGGATCAACCCTCTCATGCTATATAAATTAAATCTAAAATCTAACCATTTGCAGCCTTTCATGCAAGATCCATCTATATAGGATCCAAAAAGCACAGCATAAACTAGTCATACACAACTAGTTTCAGTTAATGTTTTCCAAAAATAAATAAATAATACATTGATAAATGAAGGAATAAATTGATAAATAAATAAATGAGTAAAATAATAAATAAAGATTTAACACTGTTATTCTAGGGACTATGTTAAAGGAAATTTTTAACAGAAA
Source organism: Phyllomedusa bahiana (assembly GCA_025379985.1). Lineage (NCBI taxonomy): Eukaryota > Metazoa > Chordata > Amphibia > Anura > Hylidae > Phyllomedusa > Phyllomedusa bahiana. The sequence goes on from JAODAL010027230.1 coordinate 52,478, forward strand.
ATTACCTATCACCTAAACTTTTCAAACACTAAACATGGCAAAGAGCAGGTTAACCCATAGAGAACAATATTCTTAACTGGGTGCCTGTTGTAAAGAAAATCTCTAAAGCAACCACTTCTGAAGCTCGGCAATAGGTAAGCACTATGATGAGCGATTTTTATCGACCAAGTTAAAATCGCAAAGGTTATTTATGTAACGAAATTTCAGATCATGCGATAATGAAGGTAAAATCTGTGCATCATATATTAGATCGCCGCCTTTTCGGCGCTTCCTGACTTTTTGCTGGCCAGCAAATGCAGATTACAGAATAGAGCAGTGAGATGTGTGTGCGACGTCATGACTGGAGGTGTATGGTTCATTGGCTGGAAAAATCACATGACCTCGTTTTTACAAAGAACACGTTTTCCTTTTCAGCCTCATGTCTCCAGCGACTCATAGATAACCTGCGTTCTGCCTGTGGCCAAACAGCTCGCGAAATTAGTCTATTTCGGCACAGAGAACCTTACTATTAGCTGTGATCCTTCCAATTTAGATAGAATTAGGGATTTAACAATTTTATTAGTTAGCTAGAGAATTTAAAGCAGCAACCTACCGCATAAAATTCACGCGGTGGAGCGGGGGTGGGGGCCGCGGCGAACACAGGAACGCACTATCTAAAAAGAACACTGGAATAAAGTTTCACCAAGACTTAGGAACCCAATTTGTATGAAATAATCTTTATTATTAACAGTTTGGTTATGAAATATTTTCCTGATATTGGCACCTGAACTTATATGGCAAAGACCTAATTTCAATAACTGCAGGTCCTTTGTTAGCTGCAAAACTCCACTTTTATTAATACATATAACTTTCAGATAGTGTTCAATTCACCCATTACACCTTGACTGTTGATATATCCACCTTGCACTTAAATTACAATCCAGCAATCCTTGTAGCACACAGTTGTTTGTTGCCAAAAATACCGTGATATCGGTACGAAACATCACAGTTAACGTGTTTTTTGAACTTTTGCGCACCACAACTGTTCAGTTGACGCAGCATCTACGTAAATCTTAAACAGCAATTCTTCATATATTCACCACAGTGAATTGAAAGGAGGCAAAAAAAACCGTTATTATTCAAAACATACAGTAACGTGTTTTTTGACTTTGCGCACCCACACGGTCCATTGACGCAGCATCTACGTAAATCTTAAAACAGCAATTCTATATTCACCACAGGTAATTGAAAGTGCAAAAAATAAGTTTATTATATCAAAAAATAACAGTTACGTGTTTTTTTTTACTTTTTGCGCACCCCAGCACTGTTCATTACGCAGCATCTACTAAATCTTAAAACAGCAATTCTATATTCACCCAGTGAATTTAAAGTTGAAAAAAAAACCATTTTTTATATCAAAACATAACATTACGTGTTTTTTGACTTTTGCGCACCCAGCACTGTTCATTGACGCAGCATCTACGTAAATCTTAAAACAGCAATTCTATATTCACCACAGGGAATTTAAAGGGGCAAAAAATACAGTTATTATTCAAAACATAAAGTTAGTTTTTTTGACTTTTGCGCACCCAGCACTGTTCATTGACCAGCATCTACGTAAATCTTAAAACAGCAATTCTATATTCACCACAGGATCATTGAAAGGTGAAAAAATACAGTTTATTATATCAAACTAGTTAAAGTGTTTTTTGATTTTGGCACCAGCCTGTTCATTGACGCGCATCTACGTAAACTTAAAAAAAGCAATTCTATATTTACCAAGGTGAATTGAAAGGTGAAAAAAAAACCGTTTATTTTATCAAACATAACAGTTACGTGTTTTTTGACTTTTGTGCCCATCCAGCACTGTTCATTGACGCCATGCCATGCTATGTAAATCTTAAAAATGAAATTCTTTATTCACAACTGGTGAATTGAAAGCTGCAAAAAATACCGTTATATATCAAAACATAACATTTACGTCGCTTTTTGACTTTTGCGCACCCAGCGCTGTTCATTGACGCAGCATCTACGTAAATCTTAAAACAGCAATTCTATATTCACCACAGGAGATTTGAACGGTGCCAAAAACATAGTTATTATATCAAAACCATAACAGTAAGTGTTTTTGACTTTTGCGCCCACCCCAGCACTGTTCATTACGCAGAATCTACGCTAATTCTATAAAACAGCAATTCTAATATTCACCAGACAAGGTGAATTACTGAAAGGTGCAAAATAATTTCGTTTATTATATCACAAACATAACAGTTACGTGTTTTTTGACTTTTGCGCACCCAGCACTGTTCATTGACGCAGCATCTACGTAAATCTTAAAACAAACAATTCTTATTCACCACAGGTGAATTGAAAGGGGCAAAAAATACCGTTTATTATATCAAAACATAACATTACGTGTTTTTTGACTTTGCCGCACCCACCACTGTTCATTGACGCAGCATCTACTAAAACCTAAAAACAGCAATTCCATATCCCCCACAGTTTAATTTAAAGGTGCAAAAAATACGTTTATATTATCAAAACATAACATTACGTGTTTTTTGACTTTTGCGCACCCACACTGTTCATTTGACGCAGCATCTACGTAAATCTTAAAACAGCAATTCTAAAATTCACCACAGGTGAAAATTAAAGGTGCAAAAAATAAGTTTATTATATCAAAACATAACAGTTACGTGTTTTTTTACTTTTTGCGCACCCAGCACTGTTCATTGACGCAGCATCTACTAAATCTTAAAACACAATTCTATATTCACCACAGGTGAATTGAAAGGTGCAAAAAATACGTTTATTTTAAAAAAAACAAACAGTTACTGTTTTTTATTTTGAC